>JAPDRQ010000331.1:0-23234 GCA_030247915.1 Neophaeococcomyces mojaviensis | reverse complement strand
CCTACGCACGCTACTGGCATGCCGACCAGGCCGTGGCCGTGCTTGATCGCCGCATCGCCCTGCTCCGCCAGGTGGAAGAGATGGCCGGCGTGCGCTACGCCCTGGGTCGCGCGGCGCAGCAGGATGCCATCCGCGCCCAGGTCGAGCAGACCAGCCTCCAGCGCGAGCGGATCGAACGCCTCGCGACCAAGCAGGAGGCGGCCGCCACCTTGAACGCGGTGCTGGGGCGCCGGTCCGATGCACCGCTGGCGACTCCCGACGAGGCGCCGCGCCTCGCCGTCCACAGCGCCTCGCTTGCCGAGGCACTGGATGACGCCGATGCGCATCCCGCGGTGCGCTCGCAGCAGGCTCGCGCCGAGGCGGCGCGCACGAACGTGGTACTGCAGCGTCGCAACCGCTTTCCCGACATCACCCTGGGCGTGGGTGCGATGCAGTTCGGCAACGGCATCGAGAGCACCGAGCTGATGTTCGAGGTCGAGATCCCGTTCCAGCAGCGTGCCCGCCGCGAGCGCGAGCGCGAATCGCGCCTGCTCGAAGACGCAGCGCTTGCCCGCAGGGACGCCACGCTGCGGGCCGTCGAGGAACGCGGCGCTTCCGCCTGGTCGCAGTGGACCAACGCGCGCGAGCGTCGCGGACTGATCGAGAACACGCTGCTGCCGCAGGCCGACGCCACCTGGCAGTCCGCCCTGGCCAGCTACCAGGTCGGTGAAGTCGACTTCGGGACGCTGCTGGAAGCACTCAATGAATGGCAGGGCGCCGACCTCGCACGGGTCGATGCACTGCGTGACGAACTGTTGGGCGCCGCCGCCGTGCGCGCCATCGAAGGAGAGATCCGATGACCCGTGTCCAGACCCTGTCGCTCGCCATCGGCGTTGCACTCGCCGCCCTCGCCGTCGGCTGGATTGCCGGCCGCGCCACGAACGACTCCCCGACCGCGGGCACGTCGATCGACGGCCCGGCCGCAGAACGCAAGGTGCTCTATTACCGCAATCCCATGGGCTTGGCGGACACGTCGCCGGTGCCGAAGAAGGATTCGATGGGTATGGACTACGTCCCGGTCTATGCCGACGACGCACCGCCGGCGGCACCGGGCACGGTGGTGCTGCCGCCGGACAAGGTGCAGGCGCTGGGCGTGCGCACCGAAGCGGTCAAGCGCGGAGCCCTGTCCGCTACCGTGCGCACCAGCGGCACGGTCGAGGTCGACGAGACCCGGCAGTACGCGATCGCCCCGCGCTTCGAAGGCTGGGTGGAGCGGCTGTACGCGAACCAGACCGGCATGCGGGTCAGCGCCGGGCAGCCGCTGCTCTCCGTCTACAGCCCGCAGCTGGCCGCGGCGCAGCAGGAATACCGGCTGGCCGACGAGACCGCCCGCAGGCTGGCCGGGTCCGATCCCGCGAGCGCGGCGTCGATGGTCCGCCTGCGCGATGCCGCCCGCACCCGCCTGCGCAACTGGGAAATCAGTGACGCGCAGATGGGCAAGACGGGCCTGGTGCTCACCGCGCCCGCGGACGCGGTCGTGATCGAGAAGCCGGTGGTCCAGGGCGCGCGTTTCGAGCCCGGCGAAACCATCCTGCGCCTGGCGGACCTGTCGAAGGTGTGGGTGATCGCCAAGGTGCCGGCGGCGCAGGCCGCGGGTATCCAGCCCGGCCAAACGGCCCGCTTTGAAACCGTGGCCCTGCCGGGCCAGGTGGCCGAGGGCGAGGTCACCTTCGTGCAGCCCGTCATCGATGCGATGACGCGCACCGTGGATGTGCGCATCGCCCTGCCCAACCCCGCTGGCGACCTGCGGCCCGGGCTGTATGGGACGGTGGTGCTGGAGGAGCCGGGGGCTGGACCGGTCCTGACCGTTCCGCGCTCGGCCGTGCTCGACAGCGGCACGCGCCAGGTGGTGCTGGTCGAGACCGGCCCTGGCCGCTTCGCACCGCGCGATGTCAGCCTGGGGCGGCGCGGCGGCGATCGCATCGAGATCCTCGACGGCCTGACCGAGGGCGAGCAGGTCGTGGTCTCCGCCAACTTCCTGATCGACGCCGAAAGCAACCTGCAGTCGGCACTCCAGGGTCTTGAGGGTCACACAGGACACGGCGCGCCTTCGGGCACCGCTGAGGATCCACACGCCGGGCACGGCGAGGACGCCGCCGACCCGCACGCAGGTCATGGTGACGAGGCCTCTGATCCGCACGCCGGTCATTCCATGCCGGCTACCCCGGAAGAGACTCCGCCCGCCCCCACCGGCCACGAGGGGCACTGACATGCTTGGCCGTCTCGTTGAATGGTCGGTGCGCAACGTCTTCCTGGTGCTGCTGATGGCGCTGGCGATTGTCGCCGGTGGCATCTACGCACTGATGAACACGCCGCTGGACGCACAACCGGATCTGTCGGACGTGCAGGTGATCGTGTTCACGGAGTACCCGGGGCAGGCGCCCCAGGTGGTCGAGGACCAGGTCACCTATCCGCTGACCAGCGCCCTGCTCGCGACGCCGAAGTCGAAGGACGTCCGCGGCTTCTCGTTCTTCGGCGCCTCCTTCATCTACGTCATCTTCGAAGAAGGCACGGACCTGTACTGGGCGCGCTCGCGCGTGCTCGAGAACCTCAACGTCGCGTCGAAAAACCTGCCGGCTGGCGTGGCACCGGCACTGGGACCCGACGCGTCCGGCGTGGGCTGGGTCTACCAGTACGTGCTGCAGAGCGACCGCCACTCGCTGGACGAGCTGCGCGCGATGCAGGACTGGTACCTGCGTTACCAGCTCACCACCGCGCCCGGCGTGGCCGAGGTCGCCAGCGTCGGCGGCTTCGTGCGCCAGTACTCGATCACCGTCGATCCGGTCCGGCTGCGCGAGTTCGACATCCCGATTTCACGCGTGTCCGAGGTGATCGCCGAGAGCAACCGCGACGTCGGCGGCCGCGTGATCGAGATGGCCGAGACCGAGTACATGGTGCGGGGCCGCGGCTACCTGCGCGGTATCGAGGATATCGAGAGCCTGGTTCTGCGCGCCGAAGGGGGCGCACCGGTGCTGATCGGCGACGTCGCCCGGGTCGAACTGGTACCCGATGAGCGCCGTGGCATCGTCGACCTGGACGGCGAAGGCGACGTTGTGGGCGGGATCGTCATTGCGCGCTTCGGCGAAAACGCCCTGGCCGTGATCGGGGGGGTGAAGGACAAGATCGCCCAGCTTGCGAGTGGACTCCCCGAGGGCGTCAGCGTCCAGGCGGTCTACGACCGCTCCGATCTCATCGTGCGCGCGATCAAGACGCTACGCACGACGCTGCTCGAGGAGAGCCTGATCGTCGCACTGGTGTGCCTGGTATTCCTGTTCCATGCGCGCAGCGCGCTGGTCGCGATCGTCATGCTGCCCGTCGGCGTGCTGGCCGCGGTGATCGCGATGCGCATGCTGGGCATGAACTCCAACATCATGAGCCTGGGCGGCATCGCGATCTCGATTGGCGTGATGGTCGACGCGGCGATCGTGATGATCGAGAACGCGCACAAGCACATCGAGCGCTCCGACGGCTCCCGCAGCCGGACCCAGCTGATCATCGATGCCTGTCGCGAGGTCGGGCCGGCGCTGTTCTTCAGCCTGATGATCATCACCGTCTCGTTCCTGCCCGTGTTCGCCCTGGAGGCTCAGGAAGGTCGCCTGTTCAAGCCGCTGGCCTTCACCAAGACCTTCGCGATGGCCGGTGGCGCGCTGTTGTCGATCACGCTGGTACCGGTACTCATGCTGCTGTTCGTGCGCGGCAAGATCGTGCCCGAGCACAAGAATCCGGTGAACCGGTTCCTGGTTGCGGCCTATCGGCCGGTGATCAACGTCGTTCTGCGGCATCGCATGGCCACAATCATGTTTGCGTTGGCCGCCCTGTTTGCAAGCCTGTGGCCTGCATCGCGGCTGGGCAGCGAGTTCATGCCAACCCTCAACGAAGGCACGCTGCTGTACATGCCCGCGTCGCTTCCGGGCATGTCGGTGACCAAGGCCTCGGAGCTGCTGCAGCAGCAGGACCGGATCATCAAGGGCTTCCCGGAAGTGGAGTCGGTGTTCGGCAAGGCGGGCCGTGCCCTGACGGCCACCGATCCCGCACCGCTGGAGATGTTCGAGACCGTCATCAACCTCAAGCCCGAGGACGAATGGCGGGACGGCATGACCACCGACAAGCTCATCGCCGAGATGGACGCGGCGCTGAAGTTCCCGGGCGTCGCCAACTCCTGGACGATGCCGATCAAGGCGCGCACCGACATGCTGGCCACCGGCATCCGCACGCCCGTGGGCATCAAACTCTTCGGCACGGACCTTGAGCAACTCGACGCGCTGGCCACCGAGATCGAAGCCGTGGTGCGCGAAGTGCCGGGCACGACCAGCGCGTTCGCCGAACGCCTGACCGGCGCCTACTACCTCGACATCACCCCCGACCTTGGCAGCCTGGCCCAGTACGGCGTCACCCTGGGCGAGGTGCAGAACGTGGTGGCCGCCGCGCTGGGCGGCGAGATCGTCACCACCATCCTCCAGGGCCGCGAACGCTTCAGCGCGATCGTGCGCTATCCCCGCGAACTCCGCGACGATCCGCACCGGATAGGCAGCCAAGTCCTTGTGCCGGTGCCCGGCGGCGCCCAGGTGCCGCTGGGCGAACTGGCGCGGATTGAGGTCAGGAAGGGTGCGCCGAGCATCCGCACCGAGAACGCGATGCTGGCGGCGTACATCTACGTCGACACCCGAGAGAGCGATCTCGGCCGCTACGTGAAGGCTGCGCAGGAAGCGGTCACCGAGCAGGTGCAGTTCCCGCCTGGCTACTACGTGACCTGGAGTGGACAGTACGAATACATGCAACGTGCCGCGGAGAAGATGCGTGTCGTCGTTCCGGTGACGCTGGCGCTGATTTTCCTGCTGCTGTACCTCAACTTCCGCCGTGTCACCGAGTCGCTGATCGTGATGCTGTCGGTGCCCTTCGCACTGGTCGGTGGCATCTGGCTGATGTGGATGCTCGACTACAACACCAGCGTCGCGGTGATCGTGGGCTTCATCGCGCTGGCCGGCGTCGCCGCGGAAACCGGCGTGGTGATGCTGATCTACCTCGACCACGCACTTGAAGCGCGTGCCGCGCAGAGGCAGGCCGAAGGCCGGGCACTGGATTCACGGGACCTGCGCGAGGCCATCATCGAAGGCGCGGTCGACCGCGTGCGCCCGAAGATGATGACCGTGGTCGCGATCATGGCGGGCCTGCTGCCCATCATGTGGAGCAGCGGTACTGGCTCGGAAGTCATGCGCCGAATCGCTGCGCCGATGGTAGGTGGCATGGTGTCTTCGACCATCCTCACCCTGGTCGTGATCCCGGCGCTGTACTCGCTGATCAAGCAGCGGCAGCTGGCCAGGAAGCCGCACCCCTCCTCCGCACTACCCAAGGAGAAGTAGTGATGGGGCCGTTCAACGCAGGCAGGGACCGACGGCTCATGCAACTGTGGCCGCGAACATCCGTCCGTCCACGGCCAATTCGCGCGTTACTGGCTTCGCCCACCGCAAGGCCGGTTGACCTGTGTGCGAGACACAGGTCTAGCCTGATCAACACCTCGCCGGGAGCAAGCCGATGACGACCAAGGAAGAAGTGACGCTGCCGCTGATGACGGTCCGCCAGCTGGCACGGCAGGGCGATGTCACGGTGCATGTGGTGCGCAACTACCTGCGGCGCGGTCTGTTGCAAGCGGCCACGCATACCGAGGGCGGCTACCAGTTGTTCTCCACCTCGGAGCTCCTTCGCCTGCACTTCATTCGCACGGCGCAACACCTTGGCTTCACGCTGGGGGAAATCGAGGAAATCATCCACCACAGCCTGCTGCGACATAGTCCCTGTCCGCTTGTGCGGGACATCATTCGGCGCAGGCTCGACGACACCCGCCAACAACTGGACAGGCTGCTCGCCATGCACGGACGAATGGAGCGTGCCATCCACGCCTGGGCGGAGCTTCCGGACTCCATTCCGACTGGCGATGACGTCTGCGCATTGATCGAATCTGTTGCCGCTGCTGAAGGCGGCGGGTTCGTCAAGTCCACCCCCCGGCGACTTCTTGGACGCCGCCCCACAGAGGAGAATTTGCCATGACAGCCTCCAGTCCTGCCCCCTCAGGCTCCCGACGCTGGGTCTTCTGGATCTTCCTGGCGCTGGCCGTGTTCTATCTCGCCGTCGAGCACCGCGCCCACCTTGGGGGGACGCTTCGCTGGTTGCCCCTGGCCATCCTGCTGCTATGTCCCTTGATGCATGTGTTCATGCACAAGGGGCATGGCGGTCATGGAGGTTCCGGAAGTCATGGGCGCGACGGCAATGCCGACGACACACCCCATGGCCAGCATGAGAGCCGTAGCAAGCGGGCACTGAACGACGAAACGTCCGACACCTCGAACGGAGGGCACTGACATGCAGGCACCCGACTCCGGCTACGGTCTTTGGCTCCTCGCCGCCATCAACGCCGCGTTCTTCATCTTCTTCGCCTGGAGCTTCTACAAACCGCTGACCCGTTGGGACTGGCGTGGGTTCGGTATGTTCTCCGCCTTCGTCGTGGCCCTGTTCGCGGAAATGTATGGCTTCCCGCTGACGCTGTACGTCCTGGGCGGCTGGCTCAGCGCCAACTATCCGCAGGTGGACTGGCTGAGCCATGACGCGGGCCATCTGCTCGAGATGTGGTTCGGCTGGCGCGCCAACCCGCATTTCGGCCCATTCCACATCGCAAGCTTCGTCCTGATCGGCGGCGGCTTCTGGCTGCTGTCGGCCGCCTGGCCGGTGCTGTATCGGGCACAGCGTGAAGGCCGGCTCGCCCGCGAGGGCGTGTATGCGCGCATGCGTCACCCGCAGTACGTCGCCTTCCTGCTCGTGCTGACCGGTTTCCTGCTGCAGTGGCCCACGCTGCTCACGCTCGCCAGCTATCCAGTGCTCGTGTGGGCCTATGCCCGCCTGGCGCGTCGTGAGGAAAAAGACTGCTTGAGCCGCTTCGGCGACGACTACGTCCGCTACATGCAGGAAGTGCCGGCCTTCATCCCGCGACGCCGGCGCGGCCCCGCTCCATCCCAAGGAGAAACCCGATGACGCACGTCCACAAACCCACTGTGCGCACGCGCACCTGGCCCATCGGCGACATGGTGAGTGCCGGCTGCGCGCGCACGCTGGAGAAGGCCGTGGCCGCGCTGCCTGGAGTCAACGCCACCAGCGCGAATTTCGCTACCGCGACCCTGCAGGTGTCCTACGACCCGGCCCGCCTGTCGGCGGGCGCGGTCGCCACCGCGATCCGCGACTGCGGCTTCCAATGCAACGCGCCGATGCCCGATGCCGACCCCGCCGCAGGCGCGCACGCCCATGCTGCGCATGCCGGGCACGGACAGGAATTGGCCGCAGAGCGCCCCGCTGACGCCCACGCCGGCCACGGCGATGACGCCACGGATGCCGGGGGCCACGACGCCCATGCGGGCATGAACCACGGCAGCGATCTGCACGCCGCGGCGCGCGACATGGGCCGCCGCTTCCTGGTCGCCCTCGCCTTCGCGATCCCGGTATTCGTGTGGTCGCCCATGGGCGGGCTGATAGAGCCGCCGCCGGTGCCGTTCGGACTGCGCGAGAACGTCTGGTTGTTCCTGCTGGCGACCGGCGCCGTGCTGTATCCGGGCTGGCCATTCTTCAGCGCCGCGATCCGGTCCCTGCGACGGGGTGTGCTGGACATGGCGGTCCTGGTGCTCCTGAGCGTGGGCACAGGTTACGGTTTCAGCATCGCGTCGACGTTCTTCTTCGACGGGCCGAACTTCTACGAGGCCTCGGCCGTCCTGCTGACCTTCGTCCTGCTTGGCCACTGGCTCGAGATGCGGGCTCGCGCCGGCGCCTCGGACGCCATGAAAGCGCTGCTGAAGCTGTCCCCACCCCGCGCGGTCGTCCGGCGCGAGGGGCAGGAGCTCGACATTCCCACCGCTGAAGTGCTGGTCGGCGAGACCGTGATCGTGCGGCCCGGGGCGAAGATCCCGGTCGATGGCATCGTGACGGAAGGCAGCTCTCAGGTCGACGAATCCATGCTGACCGGCGAGTCGATGCCGGTGCGCAAGGATCCCGGAGAGTCCGTCGTCGGCGGATCGATCAACAAGAGCGGCGCATTCGCCTACACCGCCACCAAGATCGGCAGCGACACGGCACTGGCGCAGATCATCAAGCTGGTCCAGACCGCGCAGAACTCCAAGGCGCCCGCGCAGCTGCTCGCCGACCGCGCCTCGCAATGGCTGGTGCTGGCTGCGATCGTGATCGGGCTGCTGACCTTCGCGGTCTGGTTCTGGTGGCTGGGACAGCCGCTGCTGTTCGCGCTCACGCTGACGATCACCGTCTTCGTCATCGCCTGCCCCGATGCACTCGGTTTGGCCACGCCGATGGCGATCATGATCGGCACTGGCCTGGGGGCACGACACGGCATCCTCTTCAAGCATGCCGAATCGATTGAGAAGAGCGCACGCCTGGACGTGGTGATCTTCGACAAGACCGGCACCCTGACGGTCGGCGCCCCCGAGGTGGTCGACATGGCGGTCGCGCCGGGCTGGACGCAGGAGCGGTTGCTGGCCGCGGCCGCCGCGGTCGAGGCGCACTCCGAGCACCCGCTGGCGCAGGCCATCCTGAAGCGTGCCGGTCCGGTAGCCGAGCGCGCTACCGCGTTCACCAACATCGATGGCCAGGGCGCTACCGGCGTGGTTGACGGGGTGCAGGTGGTGCTGGGCAACCGGATCCTGATGGTCGAGCACGGCATCGACCTCTCGGTATTGGAAGCGGAGGCTGCGCGCCTCACCGGTGCCGGTCGCACGGTGATCTATGCCGGGGTGGGTGACCGGCTCGCAGGCTTCTTCGCGATTGCCGACGCGATCCGGGAGACCTCGCGCGCGGCCATCGACGAATTGCACCGGCGCAACATCAAGGTGGCGATGATCACCGGCGACAACCGCCCCACGGCCGAGCGCGTGGCACAGGACCTGGGAATCGACATCGTGCTGGCCGACGTGCTGCCGGGCGGCAAGGCCGATGAGGTCATCAAGCTGCAGTCGCAGGGCCTCAAGGTCGGCATGGTGGGCGACGGCATCAACGACGCACCGGCGCTCACCCAAGCCGACGTTGGGTTCGCGATCGGCGCCGGCACCGACGTCGCCATCGAGAGTGCCGACATCGTGCTCATGCACAGCGACCCTTATGACGTCGTTCGCGCGACCACCATCGCCCACGCCACTCTGCGCAAGATGCATCAGAATCTGGGCTGGGCCGTGGGCTACAACGTGCTGGCCTTTCCGCTGGCGGCCGGTGTGCTCTATCCGTTCGTGCTGTCGCCAGAAATCGCCGCGCTGTCGATGTCGGGCAGTTCGGTGATCGTCGCCCTCAACGCGTTGCTGCTCAAACGCCTTCCACTGGCGGATGCCGCCACCCCTCGCAGCCCATCTAAGGAGTCCACACCATGAATACGGTCACACACGTCGCCCATTCCAGACCCCGAGGTACCAATCGCAGCCATTGGGTCGCCGCACTGGCCCTCGCGCTCGCGTTCGCATTGCCGGGGGTCGTCTCCGCGAACGAGGGTGGGTTCCGCCACAACGTGTTGATGCGCGGCCAGGTGCTGGAAAAGCAGGACGGAACGCTTGTGGTCTGTGTCGGGCAGGCCGACGGTGCCCAGGTCGGGCAGGTGCTGGACGTGATCCGGCACAAGCGCCGTATCCGGCATTCGCGGGCCGGCGGTCCACGCTACCGCCGCGAGAACGTTGGCCAAGTGCGCATCGTCGAACTGTTCGACAGCCACTACGCGGAGGCTGAAGTGATCTCCGGGAGCCCCAAGGTCAACGACACAGTGGAGCTGATCCGCCCCTGACAGGCGCGCGGGCGATGCAGATGCGCCTCGGCCCTCGCCATGCCCTCCGCAATCACTTCCCTTCCAGGACAGGAGCCACACCATGACAGCGTCTTCCAACCCCACCCTGCAATTCCTCGGTGCCGCGGGCACCGTGACCGGCTCGCGCTACCTGGTCGAGGCCAACGGTCAGCGCGTGCTCGTGGACTGCGGCCTGTTCCAGGGCTACAAGCAATTGCGCGAGCGCAACTGGGCTCCGTTTCCCGTCGAGGCGTCATCAATCGACGCGGTGGTCCTGACCCACGCCCACCTGGACCATTCGGGCTACTTGCCCGCACTGGTCAAACAAGGGTTCCGCGGCCGGATCCACTGCACCCATGGCAGCGTGGCCCTGTGCGGCCTGCTGCTTCCCGACAGCGGACACCTGCTCGAAGAGGAGGCCAAGTACGCGGCCCGCAAGGGGTACTCCAAGCACAAGGAACCACGGCCGCTTTATACCGAGGATGACGCCCGCCGCAGCCTGAAGCAGCTCAAGGGGCATGACTATGGTCGCGACATCGAGGTCGCATCAGGCGTCACGATCCGCTTCCATCCTGCCGGCCACATCCTGGGCGCTGCCCATGTCAGCCTTGACGTCCAGGGCCAGCGCCTGCACTTCAGTGGCGACCTGGGACGGCAGCAGGAGTCGCTGATGAATCCGCCGACGCCCCTGCCCGCCTGTGACGTCCTGGTCTGCGAATCCACATATGGCAATCGGGAACACATTCCGATCGACCAAGAAGCCGAGCTGGCACCGATCATCCGCCGCGTTGCCGCCCGCGGGGGCGTGATCGTCATTCCCGCCTTTGCCATCGGCCGCGCCCAGGCGCTCATGCTGCATATCGCCCGGCTGCGTGAGCGCAAGGACATCCCTCGCGTGCCGGTCTACCTCAACAGCCCGATGGCGATCAACGCGACCCGGCACTACCACGACCACCACTCCGAGCACCACGTGTCCGACGAGGACTGCCAGCGGATGTTCGACGTGGCCACCTTCGTC
Organism: Neophaeococcomyces mojaviensis; assembly: GCA_030247915.1. Taxonomy (NCBI): domain Eukaryota; kingdom Fungi; phylum Ascomycota; class Eurotiomycetes; order Chaetothyriales; genus Neophaeococcomyces; species Neophaeococcomyces mojaviensis. Next base: position 12,366 of record JAPDRQ010000331.1, on the reverse strand, counting down.
AACACTGTAGAAGAGTCGAAGGCACTCAACCGCCAGCGCGGGCCGATGATCATCATCTCGGCCAGCGGCATGATCACCGGCGGGCGCGTGCTGCACCACATCGAGGCGTTCGGCCCCGATGACCGCAACGCGATCCTGCTCGCGGGCTACCAGGCCGGAGGAACACGCGGTGCCGCGCTGGCGGCAGGCAAGCGCACGTTGCGCATGTTCGGCCGCGAGGTCCCCATCCGCGCCGAGGTGGTGCAGCTGGAGGGCTTCTCCGGCCACGCCGACGCCGGGGAGCTGCTGGACTGGATGCGCACCGCGCCGTCCGCGCCGCGCATGGTCTACCTCACCCACGGCGAGCCCGACGCTGCAGACACGCTGCGCGGGCGCGTGCAGCGTGAACTGGGCTGGCGTGCGCGCGTGCCGGGGCACCTGGAGCAAGTCGGATTGGAGGATGCGAGATGACCACGCAGGCCCCGGGCCACACCCGCCTGCGCGTCACCCGTGCCGGCATCGACACCTACCAGCAGCCGGTGGTCTATATGCACCGCGACTGCGAGGTCTGTCGCTCGGAAGGCTTTGCCGCGTTGACGCGCGTCAGGCTGGACGTGGACGCCCGCACGCTGGTGGCGACGCTGAACGTGGTCATCGACGATCGGCTCGGCCTGGACGAGGTGGCGTTGTCGGAGGCCGCGTGGACGCTCCTCGATCCCGCGCCCGACGCCCTCGCCGGCGTCAGGCACGCGGAACCCGCGGCGTCGGCGGGCGCGCTCCGTGCCAAGGTGTTCGGCGCCCGGTTGGACGACGCGCAGTACTTCGCCCTGGTGCAGGACGTGATGGAAAGCAGGTTGTCGGACCTGGAGCTTGCAGCTTTCGTCACTGCCAGCGCGGGTGACCGCCTGGACCATGCGGAGACGACCGCGCTGACGCGAGCCATGATCTCCGTGGGCCAGCGCCTGGACTGGGGCGAAGGGCCGGTGCTGGACAAACACTGCGTAGGTGGCCTGCCGGGCAATCGCACCACCCCGATCGTGGTGGCCATCGTGGCTGCGCTGGGCTACCGCATCCCGAAGACCTCGTCGCGCGCGATCACGTCGCCCGCGGGCACCGCCGACACCATGGAAGTGATGGCGCCGGTGGCGCTCGACCTGGCGGCGATGCGCCGGGTGGTGGAGCGCGAGGGCGGCTGCATCGTGTGGGGTGGCAACGTGCGCCTGAGCCCGGCCGACGACATCCTGATCCGGGTCCAGCGCCCGCTGGATTTCGACAGCGACGGCCAACTGGTCGCCAGCGTGCTGTCGAAGAAGATAGCCGCGGGCTCCACCCACGTCCTGATCGACATGCCGGTGGGTCCGACGGCCAAGGTGCGAGGTGAGGCCGCGGCCCACAGCCTCGGCACGCGGCTTGCCCACACCGCGGGCGCGCTGGGATTGCAGTTGGGCATCCATCGCTCCGACGGCACCCAGCCGGTGGGTCGGGGAATCGGCCCGGCGCTCGAGGCGCACGACGTGCTCAAGGTGCTGCGCAACGCGGCCGATGCACCCGCCGACCTTCGCGAACGCGCACTTGCGCTGTCCGCGGCGCTGCTGGACATGGCAGCGGGCAGCAACGCCGGCACCGGACTGGAGCGCGCGCGCGGCGTGCTGGATTCCGGGGCGGCGCTGGCCAAGTTCCTGGCGATCTGCGAGGCCCAGGGAGGCTTCCGCGAACCGCCACGGGCGGCGTTCACCGCCGACGTCCCGGCGCCTGCATCGGGCCGCATCGCGGCGATCGACAACCGCAGGCTGGCCAAACTGGCCAAGCTGGCCGGCGCCCCGACATCCCCCACCGCCGGCCTCGAAACCGGTCTGCGGATCGGCGATACGGTCGAGCGCGGACAGCCCATGATGACCCTGCATGCGGAGTCGCCGGGAGAACTGGCCTACGCCCTGGAGCACGCCGCGACGCTGCAACCCTTTGTGCTTGGAGAGGTTCCATGACCCGTGTGCTGATGCCCTTCCCGGCCGATGCAGTGTTGGCCGGCACCATCAACCAGCCCCTGCAGGCGCGCATTGCACCCGTGGCCTGGCGGCACTTCCCCGATGGCGAGTCGCTGGTCACCCTGGACGACGCACTGGACGGCGCCGATGTGGCGATCCTGGCCAGCCTGCGCAACGCCGATGCCCTGGCCCTCCCGCTGCGCTTCGCCGCCCGGACCGCGCGCGAGTTCGGGGCTCGTTCGGTCGGCCTCATCGCACCCTACCTGGGGTATATGCGCCAGGACACCCGCTTCCATCGCGGCGAGGCGGTCAGTACACCGCTGTTTGCGCAATTCCTCGAAGAGGCTTTCGACTGGCTGGTGACCGTGGACCCGCACCTGCACCGCGTCGAGCGCCTGCAGTCGCTCTACCGCATTCCGACGGTCCACGTATCGGCGACGCCGGCCGTGGCCCGCTGGATCGCTGAGACCGTCCCCGACGCTGTGCTGATCGGCCCTGACAGCGAGAGCGAGCAGTGGGTAGCGGACATCGCCGCCCTGTCCGGCATGCCCTACCAGGTGCTGGCCAAGGAGCGGCACGGCGACTACGACGTGCGCGTCAGCCTGCCCGACCCGCAGGCCGTGGCGGGCCGGACCCCGGTCCTGATCGACGACATCGTGTCGTCCGGCCACACCATCCTGGAGACCCTCGCACACCTGCGCCGGTTGTCGTTGCCGCCGCCACTGCTGGTCGCCATCCATCCGGTGTTCGCCGGCGATGCCTATGCCCGCCTGCAGGAAGCAGGTCTGGCCCGCATCGTCAGTACCGACACCATTGCCCACCCGTCGAACGCGATCGCGCTCGGCGCGGACCTCGCTGACGCGGCATCGACCCTGATGTCCGCTTCGGCCGACTCCCCGGAGGACCCATGAACCTGCATCTCAACTGCTGCACCGCCGACCAGCTGTCGGCCGCCGAGCGCCAGCGGACCCTTGAACTCGCCGACGCCCACCGGCGGGCCGATCCCGCGTTTGACCATTGGGCGGCCGGCTACGGCGTGATCCGACATGACCCGCTCACCCAGCTCCGGGTCCGCCAGATGGTGCACGAGCTGGTGGCCTTGGGCCGCACGCCCGATGCCGGCACCGCCTGGCAGCGGCTCGCCGCGGCCGATCGCGTCACCAGCGCCGGCATGTGGCTGGTGGCCCACATGACCTACAGCCAGCGGGTCCGCACCGACGGCGCGGCCCTCGAGGCCGATGACTTCAAGGCCACGCCCGAAGGCCACACTGGCGGGTCCCTCAACATGGTGCCGGCCTACGCCGGCTACCTGCTGATGGACGCCCTGGATGGCGTCACCCGCGCATGGATGATGGGCCAGGGGCACTGCGTGGCCGCCATCGACGCGCTGAACGTGCTGGTTGGCAACATGACCGCCCGGCACGCCGAACGTTACGACCGCTCCGACGCGGGGCTGAGCCGGTTCGTCGGCGACTTCTATGCCTACACCCTCAATCCGGACGGAACACCGGCGTCGCCCCTGGGCTCCCACGTCAATGCGCACACCGCCGGGGGCGTGATGGAAGGCGGCTATCTCGGCTTTGCCGAACTGCAGTACGTGCATGCACCGCTCAAGGACGAACGCCTGGTGGCGTTCCTCAGCGACGGTGCGTTCGAGGAACAGCGCGGCAGCGACTGGGCGCCGCGCTGGTGGCGTGCCGAGGACAGCGGGCTGGTCAGCCCGATCATCATCCTCAACGGGCGGCGCATCGAACAGCGCAGCCAGATCGCCCAGCAGGGCGGCGAGCGGTGGCTGGACCGGCACCTGCGATTGAACGGCTTTGATCCGATCGCGCTGGACGGGCGCGATCCGGCCAGCATCGCGTGGGGTATCCATGTGATGGAGTCGCGCCTGCAAGCGGGCGCCGCCGTTCCCGATGCCGACGTGCGGCTGCCCTATGGCATTGCCGAAACCGTGAAGGGCTTCGGATTCCCCGGCGCCGGGACCAACGCCTCGCACAACCTGCCCCTGCCCGGGAATCCGTCGAAGGAGGCCGAGGCACGCGCGCTCTTCAATCAAGGCGCCGCGGCGCTGTTCGTGGCCGCGTCCGAGCTCGAGGAGGCTGTTGCCGCACTCAACAGCCACGACCTCCAGCAGCGCGTGCGCGAGCGCGACCATGCGCTGGCCGATCGCCAGGTGGAACCGCCCCGCGTCCCGGCGATCGCCGACCGCGGCGCCGGCGGCGAGAGCTCGCCGATGACCGCGCTCGACGAGCAGTTCGTCGCCATCGCCGAAGCGAACCCGGGGCTGCGCGTGCGCGTGGGCAATCCTGACGAGCTGCGCAGCAACAAGCTCGATCGCACCCTGGACGCAATGAAGCACCGGGTGCACGAGCCCGAGCCCGGTGTCGCGGAATCGACCACTGGCGCGGTCATCACCGCGCTTAATGAGGAAGCCGTGGTATGCGCCGCGCTCGGCAACAAGGGCGGGCTGAACCTGGTGGTCACCTACGAGGCGTTCGCACCGAAGATGCTTGGCGCCGTGCGCCAGGAATTGATCTTCGCGCGTCACCAGGCACAGGCGGGGCGACCGCCCGGCTGGCTGGGCGTGCCTCTCGTGCTGACCTCGCACACGTGGGAGAACGCGAAGAACGAGCAGTCCCATCAGGATCCGACCATGGCCGAGGCGCTCCTGGGCGAAATGGCCGACATATCGCGCGTGGTGTTTCCCCCGGACGCCAACGGCGCCGCCGCGGCCCTCGCCCACGCCTACGCGCAACGCGGCACGGTCACCACCCTGGTCGTCCCCAAGCGACCGGTGCCGCACGAGCTGACACCGACGCAGGCGCAGGCGCTGGCCACCCAAGGTGCGCTGTGCCTGGCCGGCAACCCGGCGACAGCGGCGATCCTGCTGGTCGCCACCGGTGCTTACCAATTGCAGGAAGTGCGCCACGCGCAGGTGCGCCTCGTTGAACGTGGCGTGTCGGCCGCGATCGTCTATCTCGGCGAGCCCGGCCGGTTCCGCACGCCGCGCGATCCGGACGAGGCGCGGTACGTGCACTCCGACAGCGAGGTCCATGCACTGTTCCCGGCGGAACGGCCGCGCATATTCGTCACGCATACGCGGCCCGAGCCCTTCCTGGGCGCGCTGCGCCGGCTCGACACTGGCCCGGCCACGACCGCGGCGCTCGGCTTCGTCAACCGCGGCGGCACGCTGGACGTGCCGGGACTGCTGTTCGCCAACCGCAGCACCTGGGCGCACGTGGTCGATGCGGCCGCGGGCGTCCTCGGCCAGTCCCGGGGCGGCCTGTTGTCGGAAGCGGAGCTGGCGGCAGTGGATGGTCGGGGCGATCCGGCCACGATCCTGCGTCCTGCAAGTGGGTCGACGCCATGAGTTGTCCAACCGGGAGCGCGCGTTGATGGCGGGCACGGTGCGGCGCGGAGGCCAGATTGCCTGGGCGGGACTCAAGCTCGGCGTCGCCGTGCTGCGCCTGCGCCGACGTGCACCCGACCTGCTTCCGGCATACGTCAGCACCACACTGGTGGGGTTGGGCACCACCTTCGTCAAGCTGGGCCAGGGCTTGAGCCTGCGCTGGGACCTGCTGCCGGCGCCCTATCGCGAGGCGCTGTCGCGATTGCACAGCGATGTGCCCCCCTTCCCGGCGGAGGAGGCCATGCGTATCGTCGAACAGGCGTTTGGCGCGCCGGTCGGCGAACTTTTCGCCAGCTTCGATGACAAGCCCCTGGCCGCGGCTTCAGTGGCCCAGATCCATCCAGCGCGCATGCATGATGGTCGCGATGTGGTCGTCAAGATCACCCGCCCCGGGATCCATGCCCAGGTGCAGGCGGATCTGCTGCTCCTGCGGCGCACGATGCGCGTCGCCCAGTGGATCTGGCCGCCACTGAAACGCCACCGGCCGCTCGAACTGGTGGACGAACTAGGCGCATTCCTGCGTGACGAGATCGACATGCGTCACGAGGCGCAGAACATGCGGCGCATGGCCAAGGTGCTGGATGCCCTGCCCGGCATCACCCAGCCGCACGTCGTCGAGCCGTATGCCACCCGCAACGTGCTTGTGCAGGATCGAAGCCACGGGACCCGTCTGGAGGCCGCGTACGGCACAGCGGCCGCTCCCGCACTGGCAAGGGCGCTGCTCGGTGCCTACGTGCATCAGCTCTTCGGCGCCGGCGTCTTCCATGCCGACCCGCACCCGGGGAATCTGTTCTTCTTTGACGACGGTCGCCTGTGCCTGCATGACTTTGGATCGATCGGCGTGCTCGACCCTGCATCCCGGCTCGCGCTCGGCGGCATGGTCGAGGCCATTGCGGCCGACGACGCCGAGGGCGTGCTGGATGCAGCGATCGCCATGGGCTTCTTCCCGTCGCAGGTCGACCGCCGCTCGCATGTGCGCGAGATCCACCTGATCCTGGCCGAGATGGCCAGCCGTCCGCTGGCGCAGTGGTCCATTGCCGAGGCAATCTGGCGCGTGGCACGCATTGGGCAGGGCGCTGGCTTCCGGCTTCCGGCCCACCTGCTGTCCCTGATCCGGACGCTGTTCCTGGTCGAGAACACGCTGCGGGCGCTGGATCCGAATCTGGACCTGCTGGGGACGCTGTCCGCGCAGGCGGCCGCGATCGCCGACATTGCCGAAGCCAGCCGCCCCAGCGGCAACAGGCCGCTTGCCATGCGGCTGGCCCGCACTGCGCGCCAACTGCCACAGATCGCCACCGACCTGTTGCGGCAGGCGCAACTGAGCGACGGACGACCCGCCTTCTCCGTACACCACCATGGCCTGAGTTCCACGCAGGAGGCAATCGCGCGCACGGGCAACCGGCTGGCGTTGGCCCTGGTCACCTTGGGCCTGTACGTAAGCGGTGCGCTGTTGAGCCTGCATTCCGACGGCCCGCAAGTGTTCGGTCACATGCCTTTCCTGGCTATGGTGGCTTTCGCTGCTGCGGGATTGCTCTCACTGCGGCTGGTGATGGCCATCGCCAGATCGGGACACTTGTAACAGAACACTGATCTATCTCCCCGCTGGTGCCCGGCGCATCAGTGCATCCAGGAAGGCAGACCCATGACGCAACACAATCATCATCATCAAGATCATCAGGCGCACGGCGAGCAACCGCCGCATCCCCGCACGGGTGCTGAAGGTGACGTCCATGCCGGGCACGACAAGCATGCCGGCCACAGCGTGGCGAGCTTCCGCGACAAGTTCTGGCTCACGCTGCTGCTGACCATCCCCACTCTGATCTGGAGCGGGATGATCCAGCATTGGTTCGACTACACCGCACCACAGTTCCCGGGGTCGGCGTACATCCCGGCGGTGTTCGGCACGATCGTGTACTTCTACGGCGGCTCGCCGTTCCTCCGCGGCGGATACCACGAGCTGAGAAATCGCCTGCCGGGCATGATGACGCTGATCTCGCTTGCGATCACCGTCGCCTTCCTTTACAGCGCGTTGGTCACGCTCGGCGTTGTCGAGGGCTTGGACCTGTGGTGGGAGCTGGCGACGCTGGTGGCGATCATGTTGCTCGGCCACTGGATCGAGATGCGTTCGATCAACCAGGCACAGGGCGCTCTCAAGGAACTCGCGAAGCTGCTGCCTGATATGGCGGTGCGGTTGGATGAGGCCGGTACCGCGAAGGAAGTCCCTGTCGCGGAACTGAAGCGCGGCGACCTGCTGCTCATCAGGCCCGGCGCGAGCATTCCCGCCGACGGCGTCGTGAAGGAAGGGACCAGCGCCGTCAACGAAGCGATGATCACCGGCGAGTCCAAGCCGATGGACAAGTCGACGGGCGACCGGGTGATCGCCGGCACCGTCAACGGACAGGGCTCGTTGCGTGTCGAGGTGACGGGAACCGGCGACGAGACCGCGCTCGCGGGTATCATGCGGCTCGTCGAGCAGGCCCAGACGTCGCGCTCGCGCGCCCAGGCCCTGGCGGACCGGGCGGCGTTCTACCTCACGATCATCGCCATCGTCTCCGCCGCGGTTACCGCCATTGTCTGGCCACTCCTCGGTCGACCGTGGAGCTTCACGATCGAGCGCGTAGTGACCGTGCTCGTGATCGCCTGTCCCCATGCGCTGGGTTTGGCCATCCCGCTGGTGACCGCCATCTCGACCACGATTGGCGCACGGAACGGCCTGCTCGTGCGCGATCGACGCGGCCTGGAAGAGGCCCGTTTGCTGAACACGGTCGTGTTCGACAAGACAGGCACGCTCACGCTCGGTTCGCACCGCGTCGTGAAGACCACTGCCGCCGATGGACTCACCGACGACGAGGTGCTTCGCGTGGCCGCGTCGGTCCAGCGCGACGCTGAACATCCGATCGCGCAGGCGCTGATGACCAGCGCCAAGGAACATGGCATCGACGTTCCGATGTCGCAGGACTTCGAGTCCATGCCGGGACGCGGCGTGCGCGCAGTCGTCGAGGAGCGCTCGCTTCACGTTGGCGGGCCGGGTCTGTTGAGAATGCTCGCGGTCGAACCGCCGGAGACGCTTCGGCGGGCTGCCGAATCAGCGGCAGCCGATGGTCAATCTGCAACCTACCTGGTGGAAGGCGACCGGGTGCTCGCCGTATTTGCGATCGCGGATGCCATCCGTCCCGAATCGTTCGACGCGGTCAAGCGGCTGCACGACGAAGGACTGGAGGTTGTCCTGCTGACGGGTGATTCCACGGCGGTCGCAAACGCGGTCGCGAAGGAACTCAACATCGACACCGTCTTCGCCGAGGTATTGCCCGAGGACAAGGTGGCAAAGATCGAGGAGCTGCAGGCCCAGGGCAAGCGCGTCGCGATGGTGGGTGACGGTGTCAATGACGCTCCGGCGCTGCTCACGTCCGACGTCGGCATCGCCATCGGCACAGGGACGGACGTCGCGGTCGAGGCCGGCGACGTCGTACTCGTGCGCAGCGACCCGCGCGACGTGCCAGCGATCATCGAATTGAGCAAGGCCACCTATCGCAAGATGATCCAGAACCTGTGGTGGGCCGCCGGCTACAACATCGTCGCCATCCCTCTCGCCGCTGGCGTTCTCGCCGCATGGGGGATCCTGCTGCAACCTGCGCTTGGGGCAGTGCTCATGTCGCTGAGCACCGTCGTTGTGGCAATCAATGCGCAGTTGTTGCGCCGGGCGGTGCGGTCCCCATGAACATGATTCGGGGACACCTGTGACCACGCGCCGGCTTCTTGCACTCAACGTTGGCTCGTCCACCCTCAAGGGCGCGTCCTATCTGTTCAACACTGAGGGACACGGCGCGCAGTCTCGTCTGCTCGAGCGCTCCCGGGCCGAAATTCCAGTCGGCGTGGATGCGCAGGAGCGCCTTGCCACCCTGCTCGAGGCATTGTCGGAGCCGTGGCCCAGCCCCGACGTGGTGGTGCACCGAATCGTACATGGCGGTGACCTGCACGACGCCCGCGAGCTCGACGAAACCGTGCTCGCGAAACTGGATGCATTGGTGCCGTTCGCACCCTTGCACCAGCCGGTAGCCCTCGCTTTCGCGCGTGCCGCGCGCATGCGTTGGCCGCACGCGCGCCAAGGCGTGGCCTTCGACACCGACTTCCACGCGTCGCTCGCGCCCTGGAGCCGGCGCTTGCCTGTCCCTGAAGCATGGGATGCGCTGGGCATCCGCCGCTACGGTTTCCATGGACTCGCCTTTGCCTCCGCGCTCCGCATAGTGGCCAGCCACGACGCTGGAATCCTGAAGGGCCGCGCTGTCTTCGCGCATCTGGGGGGTGGCTGCAGCGTCTGCGCCGTCGAGGGCGGCCGCAGCCGCGACACCACCATGGCGCTCACTCCGCTGGGTGGAATCCCGAGCCCTACCCGCTCCGGAGATCTCGATCCCGGCGCGTTGCTGTATCTGCTGAGGCATGAACGCCTGGATGCGCAGGCGCTTGAAAACGGCCTGTACCGCAGTGCAGGCCTTGCCGGAATCGCCGGCCATGGCGACATGCGCGTGTTGCTGACGGATCCCGGCCCGCAGGCCCAGCTTGCCGTGGAGCTCTTTGCAGTCCGGATTGCGCAGTCCATCGCGGCCATGGCCACGGCAATTGGCGGTCTCGACCATGTCGTCTTTTCCGGCGGCATCGGCCATCGCGCGCCGGTTTTGCGGGCTCGCATCGTCGCGCGACTGGCCTGGCTCGGCCTGGCGCTGGCACCTGACGTCAACGATGCTGGAGCCACGCGGATCGACCGCGGGGGCGGGCCGAGCATATGGAACGTCGCGATCGATGAGGAGCGCGAACTGGCTGAATCGGCACTCGCCTGGCTGTAGCCACGACACGCCCCAAGGGTCGGCTCCGGTGGGGAATCACTCCTCGATCCGTGACGACGTGAGCACCGCTGCGAATCCACCACCGGGGGTGCGCATGTTCGTGGTCTGGCCCTGGTACAGCCTGGCCGCGAACAACAGGACACCCGCCTCGGACGCGAAGCAGCGCACATCCGCCTTGAGGGACTGGCCCCCATGCACGATCCGCATGCTCGGTGGCGCGAAGGCCTGTGCGATGTAGGTCGCCGACGCCATAGACGCCCAAGTCCGCCGGGTCAACTTGTCGCCCCGATAACTCCCACGGCTGCCAAACCCTGCTGCAGGCTTGAAGAAATATCCGTTGCGCACTGCCCACAACGCATCCCGGTTCGCGGGCACGAGTTCGACCGTGGGCGGGATCACCTGGCCCAGCAGTGCCGTCGAACCCGCATCGACCCCGAACCCGCCGAGCAGAGCCGGGTCCCCGAGCACCGCAAGGTTGCGCTTGTCGGCAAACAGCGCGTGTGCTCGGGGATGCGGCATCAGCGCGACGTCCCCTGCCAGGTAAGCCTCACGAATGTCTGCATGCGAGGCATCCTCGAGCGCGAAATCGGTCAACCGGTTGTAGACAGTGTCGATTCGACCGTGGGCATCCTCAAGCCCGTCCGAACCAAACGACAAATCCTCGGGAGCGCTGATCACGCAGTCCACGCCATGGTCCCGAAACGCGTTCGCGTACAGCACAAACTCGGGGTAAAGGAACTGCGCTCGCGGAGTGCTGTCCACGATGGCCAGGCGCGACGGCGTGCGCCCGGATTGCTGCCGAGCATCCTCCATCCAGGCCGTGACGGCCGCATCACGCGCTTGGGCCGCGTTGGTCCAGGTGGCCCATGCTGGCGGCGCGCAAGACCGCACGGCATCGAGCAACAAGGCATTGAGGAGCAGACCGCCTGGATTGGTGTTGACCTCGATCAGCCGCGGGCCATCGACCGTCAGGTGAAAGTCCAGACCCAGGACGCCCCCCGCCGAACCCGGATCATGGGTTGCAATGTCAGGGGCCCATTGCAGGACCCGTTGGCTATATCCCGGGTTTCCTGCGACGTCGAAGACCGCCGCCGCGACTCGTCCCATGGCCTCCAACGCGGGCCGATCAACGAACAAGGCATAGGGTGAAAATAAGTGCGCGTGTACGGCGGGATCAGTCGTGAACTCCGGAAAGGCACCCCGGATCGACTCGTGCAGACGGAGGATGTCGACCACTTCGCATGCACACCGCTGGTTGAGCGGCGCGCTTTCCAGGGTGGCACAGTCGATCTCGCAGCCTGTCTGTCCAACTATTATCGGAGTCCGCGGTTCAACCACAACAGGGATTGTTCTGTTGGATCGGTGGACATGGCACTGTTCCGAACGAGCAGAACACACAGCAGTCGCCTTGATGCGGACGCAAAACCGCTCCACAGCCCGTGCACTCATAGAAGAATTGACACGCTGTGATGGGCATTGTCTCGGTCGCCCGATGGCCGCACTCCGGGCAGGTCAAGACGCTTTCCAGCTTGACGTCACTCACCGCCAGTCCGCACCTTGGCCGGGAAGCCTGCTTCCGTGACTGCACGCGCGATTCCGGCTGCATCCGTCTGGCTCGATTCGAACGTCACCGTGACTGTTTCAGCCCGGGTGTCCACCTTCACATCGGCCACGCCCGGCACCTTCTCCAGCGCCTTCCTGATGGTGATGCCGCAGGCGGGACAGGTCATGTTCTCAGCATCGAGCATCACTACGGTTGCGGGCGTCGCAAGAGCGGCACCGACCGACAGAGCAGCCACCAGGGCCAGTATCCACTTGTGCATCGCGCCTCCTACAGAATCCAGACGATGTAATAGGGAAACAGCAGCAACAGGACGATGAGGGCTGTCGCCAACCAGAGCCAACGTCGCCTGCGTCGCAGAGCGTCCGGGGCGATGCAACTGCCATCCACACCGCACCGTGCCGCCGGTCGATACAGCATCCAAAACGCCACGGCCAAGGACAGTACGGCGGCGGCGCTGAACCAGGGCCTCAAGGGATCGAGAGCTGTCAGGGTGCCGATCCAGGCGCCACTGATGCCCAGCAGGACCAGCACCAGCGGCACGACGCAGCAGACCGATGCGCCAATGGCGGCGATGCTCGCGCCAAC
>JAPDRQ010000330.1:0-23289 GCA_030247915.1 Neophaeococcomyces mojaviensis | reverse complement strand
GTGTTCACGCAGAGTCGAGACCGACCTTCGGAATGATGGAAAACAGGTTTCGAAGAAATCTAAGGTTGTACTCCACTCGGGAAGTTCTCATTGGAACATCAGCCACTTTGCCACAGTGGCTGAGGAGGCTTTCGCTCAACGTGTGTGGCAGAAAACGTGCGATGCGGGGACAAGATCTTCGGGCCCTGCATCATTAACGACAGGGTTACTCGAGCCGTTGTCGTCACGAACCACTGACGCTCGGTTGTGAGAAGTTGATGCCATGATGCCGAGAGCTAAAGCAGGCTCTCGAAGGTTGGCTTCCCTGTCAATGTCGCTCACTTCCCGTTCCTGGACAAAAGTCCTCAACTTCATCATCCGGCTTGTAGCCGGTACAAGTATTGATTTGAGAGCTCTTTTTCCGAGCTGTTCCTCTGTCTCTTCTTCGTGATCATGGCAGCATATCGTCGTAGCTAAACACAACGGCCATTAGCTAAATCGATGCTATCATGTGCCTCTGATACTGACTCCAAGGACCTCAAAACATATACGAATTGGATTTCGGACCAAGAGCTTATATTTAGGGTACGCGATGAGGATGAGGGCTTCCAAAGTGTTTCCGTTGGCTTTGTTTGCATCAACAGCGGCTGGACAAAATATATTGAGCTCTCTTCTATCTGAAGCAGGATCAATTTTTACAGTGGTGACCTCAGCGATCGGCAATACCAACACAGCGACCACAAGCCCCAGTGCTACAACAACCTCCAGCACATCTTCCTCTAGTTCCGATACAAGTACTGCTACTTCCTCTAGCACGACTTCTTCAGCGACTGCGGCTGCCTCTTCGATTTTATCAACTGCTTCCTCAACAACCTCAAGCACACCATCGACTGCTGCAAATGCTGCTCAATCAGCCACCTCGACACCCGTAGCAAGCAGTAATGGTGGTGGGAGCTCAAATGTTTTGCCGATAGTTCTCGGTTGTACATTGGGTGCTCTTGCTCTCGCTGCCTTCCTGGCTCTCCTGTTCTTGTGTCGACGCCGCCGAAGACGCTCAAGTTCTGCTGCTAAGCATCGACCCCTGTCTCCTAGCGATGAGGAGATTGAAAGCTGGAGACATGAGAAGCCACACGTGCGGAATTCCAAAGGGCCTGTTGAGCACATTGCTCCGGTCGAACCACATACTTCCGGTGCACCTCTTATGACGGAGCATTCTGATAATGCCCGTTTCCATGAACAACACCAGAATCCTTTTGCGCCAGTCCCACCACCGGCTCGAAGGTCAAATTCACGGGCAGGGCTACACGGTCCTGCATACTACTCCACACAGCCCTACTCAGCCGATGACTATCATCCGCAAAACGGTCCCAGACCTGATACCTTACGTGAAGAACCTAACATTCACGGTGACAATCATCATACTGCGGCTGCGGCTGCTGGAGGTCTTGCGCTTGGCGGTTTAGCAGCGCACGCCCTTGGCCAACATGGGCGGAAGCGTCCAGAAAGCAGGGATCGAGACATTACAGATGAGAAGCGCGATCTGGCCTTTAGCGAGGATGAGCACAACACGCTGCCGCAAACAGCCCATCGCAATTCGGGAAGTGTCAGTAGAGCGAGCGTGAAAGAGCCTTGGCCATTCATGGACGCTCATGATAGGAGAAGCATGGATAGTGCGAGGTCTCGAGCACAAAGTCTAAATCGCAGCCCGGAATACTTCGCTACTCCTGATCAGCATCCGTCTCATCCACCAGCTCTACCATCTGCTGCTGGCACTGCTGTTTTAGGTGGATTAGCTGGCGCGGCCGTGGCTCGTAATTCTAGAAACAAGAGCCCTCACAGGAAAGGAATTTTGAAGCAAACGACATCGGACTCGTCCGATCCTGTTTCGACGTCTTCTAGAAGCAGGAGCTCAGATAACATTGCTGGTGCAGATCGAAGAGATTTCGCCTCAGGTCCACATGAGCTGGCAGCCACTGACTATCCGCCCACCCCCACAACAAGGGAAAGGCGAGACAGCACTCTTGGAACTGCTGCACCCACTGCTGCTATCGGTAGCTACATCAACGAGACGTCACCAGAACGTCAACGCCCCGGTCGAGGCCGGAGTGGAAGTTCTACTTCGCTGCCCATGCCAGTCCAGCCGATTACCATTCCTACCGCGTCACAGCGCAACAGCACAGACTCCAATGCCCCGGCCATTCCTAGCCGAAGTCCAAGAAGGATGAGTATAAACCCTAACGCTAGGTACTCTACAGCTACAGAAGGGACTGCTGAAATGCCTGCTCACAGCACAGAAAAGGAGCTTGTTTCTCCACCGCTTCAGCCACAACGTCTGCATGAGCATGACGGCATAGTGTCACCCGTCTCTCCTATTAATGATTCTCAACCAGGCTCATGGTCTCGTGCTCAAGCAGAAGAACTTGGCATAACTACAGCTGGAGCTGGACCAGCCACAGCAGGAGCGAGGAATCTGAGCCAACAAAGCACAGCGGTCGAGTCACCGGAGGTCGCCAGCGATAGTTCTTCAGATCAGTCCTCCGGACTTGTGTCCGCAATCCAACGCATCTTCAATTCCCAGAAATCAGCCTGGGCAGACGAAGAGAGCGCCAATTCTCGCGCTCATTACCACACGCTCTCAACAAGCGGTACTCAGTATGACGATACTGTTCCCGTTAAGTCGGTACCCCACCGCAAGCCGGCACCAAACAGGAATTCTTCCCAATACCACAGCCAATACGGCAATGTCGACCGCACGAGCACAGGGTCTGAGATTATGCCAGGAGCCTGGCAGCAAAACAGTCCAAATCCACGCCACAGTGGCGAGTCAGCACGTTCTATCCCGCCTCAGCATCGGTCAAGAGGAAACAGTATCCCGAATATTGACGCCGCCTCGACCGAGTATGACAACCCAGCAGCAAATCAGACTCGTCCACGTGCGCGGTCCCGCTCAGGCTACGGCTTCGGCAGCGGTGACCCCTTCGATCTTGCAACAATGCGCACAGATTCAAACATGACCGGGATATCCCTCTCAAACTACACAACTCCATCAACACACATGACGCATCCAAACGTCCAACCGGCTTATCAACGACCCGCCTTCCCTAAGCGCGACTCGTCGAGCCCTGAGTACAAGGAGCCTACATTAGCAGAGTTGAGACTCCAGGTGGTTGAAGAAGATAAGCAACGAGCGAGAAAACAACAGAAGCATTCTCGGAACAACAGTGCAGGTCTTCGTTATGGTGATGATAGCGAGCTTTTTAATCTTGCAATGCCTGGGCAAGAAGGCCCCCTGTATGAGCGAGAAAAGTTTTATGGTCAGGACACTCCTACGCGACGCAGCACGGAGCAGCCAAGTGCGCGGAGAACAAGTGTTGGGTGGGCTTACTGAGTGAGATCATGGTCACGAATGCAATGGTGTACAAAAACGAACATAACGATAATTTGAGATACCCGACTGAGTTGAGAGCAAGATTGCACATACCAGTACATACATCCTAAAGGGACTATACCCGCACACAGTGCGTTTGGAGTAAAATCTTAGAATGCTGATATAATTTATCCATAAGTCCATTAATTACTTCTACGACTCTTTCTTGCAACTTCATTTGGCCATTTGGTGTGACGCACTATTCCTGTCACTGGTTTGATGACTTTAGATTATTTATCTCTCACCGACTTTTGCATATGTGTTGTGCTGCCCAGTGGTCTCCCACCCTAACCCTTCAAGGCATATCGATTTTGCTATACGAACTGGGCTACTACCAAGTCTCAGGATATAACATGTCTATGAAGCGCATCGTTGAATATTATGGGCCACCTAGGTGACGTAGCAGCCAGTTATAGTGCTGCAAGCGAACTGTTAGCAGGCTGATTGCAGGTGTCAAGCTATACATGGATTCTGACTAACCTTGAGAAGTCTCAAGCGTTGGGTTGGTTGTCAATAGCTTAGCTAGACTAATGCAGTCATCGATATAACATTCCGGTGTCGTGTCGTAGTAAGCAAGGTCGTGTCGCTAAAGCTATGATGATCTGCATAACTATGCTATGTCGAAACTTTGACGGTCATAAAGGGGCTCTCGATTGTGGTTTGGATAACTGTGTTTCATGATTTTGTCTTTTTTTAGGGGAGCTTTGAGTTTGGATGTCTTAGGGCTAGTAACTTGCTGGGTTGGCTGCTCCTCAATGTTAGCCATTGGACATCAAAGAAGACTTGATCCGATATGTAATTGTTGAAGATTACTGGAGTCAGATGAGGACTGCTGGTTATGCCAAGCAAAGTCAAGTCTGCTTCACCTTCCTAACCACCACGATTTCGACATTCTTCCGCTTGAACTTCAATACCATGCTGACAACGAAAGGGTTGAGACGGATAACATTTGTGTTTGGATCTCGGCCGATTTGATTTCCAACCCCTTAATTTTACTATACCAGTTTTTGACCGTAGCACGGAATTCCTCCCTTTTTGAAGACGACTCTTCACCGTCTTCTATGACTTGCAAGATTCCTTCACTAACTTGTCGTACTCATCTTGTCAATTTTAGCTGATGTGAAAGGGTTTTAAATGCTTTCGAGTATCTAATTCATAAACTGTAAACTGGGTCTTAGGGTTGTCAAATCATAGAAATCTACGGTAAACCCTATTGCTTGGCTATCGGAACAGTCGACGAAACACTTTCCGACGGTCTACTCCTGGTTGTATTGGTGAATCTTCTACCTCTCTCTGTGTCCTTGCCAGTTGCGCCTCCAACTCGAGACCATGGACTTTTGCTCATGCAATTTTCTGTCAACCTTTCGTACCTCTGATTAGCTATCACCAGCTGTTCGTCTGTCGAAGTCAAGACTCCTTCAAGGCCCATTATGGAGTCCTTGCAGATAGCCAAGTGCTCAAACGCGTTGACCTGTTCGTTCAAGTATGGCACCATGGCTTTCTGCAGGACTTCCAACATCCTTTTGGGGACTCTAAGCTTGCCAGACTCCGCTTTTTGGTATTCAAAGATGCCACTTTATTGCATGCCAATTGAAGGTCTCTTTAACTTGCTGTAAGTTCTTCAGTATCTTGCGGTAAGTTTCTAGTGTTGCGATGTAGGTTATCTGGGTACTGGTGGGCTTTTGAGTAGCAGATTTGACGGTTTGGGCGGCTAAAACTGCTTGTTCTTTGTCACATGTCATCTTCATCTTTAGTGCATCAGATATGGAGTTCGGAAGATTGTCCCCAATGCTTCTCCTAGGTAGCTGCGAGTATCCCTTTGTCAAGGTACTGCCAGGTTTCTTCAGCTCGTGCTCGGGTCAAGGAGCTCGTGAAGAAGGAGAGAGGCTGGATCCTTGTTTGGCTCAGGAGGTCCAGATCGAAGCCCAGTAATCATATATCCTTCACCAATTGGAGTCTCTGCCTTGAGAAGTACCACAATGATCTAAGAACAGTTTGCACAAAGTGAAGGTTCAAGGCGCAGACTACACGTGTCTGCTCAGTTCAACTCGAGTCTAGACGATATCAAAGGTAGATGGACACCTTACAAGCTACACAGATCGTACCGAGCGGAAACAGGAACAAAGCTACTAACTTACGAGGTGTATTTGCCCACACATATGAATTGCTCCGGACAACGTAGCTGATCGTAAAATACTGGTCCTCATATCGCGAGTATAGCGTAGACGAGTCAGCAGTCTCGACAGGAATTAGAGTGATGGTATTTCCGGGCGATCGAATTACAGATGCGTTCTCCGCGGTACAGTTCAGCTTTAATTAGATGATGAATCGTCTCATCGCGTCCTAATTCCTCACGCAAAGCAGCCAGATCCTGGTGGACCGACCATGAATAGCCGCAGGTAAGTATGCACGGTCAATGACCTAGTAATAGTTGCAGTGGTGAAAGGACTGTACGTAGCGAGATCGTAAAATGCTCGTGTTGACGTGCGTAACTCGAAAGTTGCAGAAGCAGGAAAAATTGTATAAAGTGGGGCACCCGGCGCATTTGCCATTTGGGCCCTAATAGTGGTTGGTATGAGTGGAGCTGACTGGCCCAGTGCGCATGAAGATGACTTGACCCACTCATAACGGTATTATGCTGGCTCGTAGAACCCCGGGATCATCAATTCAGTTTTAAAAGCCAGCTCGCCATTCAGCCTAGTCCACTGTCGCCTAGTAAAGAAGCGGGTTTCTACAAGCAAGATTGCCCTGCTGCACTTCGAGAAAGCTTCAGCCGTAGCTGTATGTGGCTAATGGGCGCTCGACGAACCCCGCCCTCAGCCTTAGGGTGGGCGCCAAAATTTAACGGAGTTAACCATACAAATGGTTGAGGCCACTTTGAATTAAAATCACATGACTATACAATATTCCACTGCCGAAAGATACCGCTTAGCTTACACATTTGTTGGTAACCGCTTAGGTGAACCAAAGGTCAAGGTCTGTTTGCAAAGGCAGAAAATCAAGGTGGCTGATCGTCACCAAATCTAAACTCCGTTAAATTTTGGCGCCCACCCTAAGCCTGTAAAGCTCCCTCTCCTCACCTTACCGATTACCTGAATGTTGAACATTCTTTGAGGATAGACTCCCAGTCCTTGAAGTGCAGATTTTCCTATCTTGATGATTTACATAAAACGGTGATTGCGCTGCCAGACAGCGACTTCCAATAAAAAACCAACGACCTGTCGCCGGTAGATAAGACAGATCGAAGTTTCACAGCATGTGACAACTCGACTAGAAAGAGAAGAGATTTCCGCACAAAATGGGGACTAAATCCTACGGAGACGTCCAAGCCAACGACCACTCGAAGATCCACCTGGGGGATATCAACTACTATGGAAACCAGGAGAGACTAAAACATATTCCTGACGCACTATTTAATGCCTACGGACGGAATCACCACGCCTGCCACACTGCGACTCGAAGAGAACTGCTGGAGGAGATTAAGAAATGGACTGAACATCCGACCGGCAAGAGCATCTTTTGGCTCAATGGTATGGCAGGCACAGGTAAATCGACCATTGCATACACTATTGCTGAGTGGCTCAGTCAGCAAGGGCCCTCAGCTCGTGCCAGCCTTGGAGCCAGCTTCTTTTTCCAACGAGGCGAGGGAGGTCGAGCATCTACTGCGCTCTTTTTCCCTACCATTGTTCACCAACTCAGACGTAAGATTACAGGTCTTGACTTACTGGTCGAGCAAGCAATCGATAATGATCCTGATATTTGCAGCAAATCTATTGGAGAGCAATTCGATAAGCTGCTCTGGAAGCCTTTACAAGCACTGCATACCACCTACCGGCGTCCGACGTTAG
Source organism: Neophaeococcomyces mojaviensis (assembly GCA_030247915.1). NCBI lineage: Eukaryota > Fungi > Ascomycota > Eurotiomycetes > Chaetothyriales > Neophaeococcomyces > Neophaeococcomyces mojaviensis. Next base: position 16,035 of record JAPDRQ010000330.1, on the reverse strand, counting down.
TTATCGTGGTCGACGCGCTCGATGAGTGTAATGCAGAGGCTGACATCGAAATATTACTGCGGCTCTGGTCGACTTTATCACGATCAACTAATGTCCGCATCCAAGTGTTACTAACCAGTCGACCTGAGCTACCAATCCGAATGGGCTTCGCTGACATGCAGGCCCACACTCACCATGACGTAGTCCTTCATGAGTTGCCGATGCCTGTTATTCAGCAAGACATTTATACTTTTCTATGTGACGAGCTTGCTAATATTCGGAAGAATTACAACAAGTGTTTTCCTCGGAGCACGCCGTTAAGTCACTACTGGCCAGGAGACGACATACTGGAAAGACTTACTAAGATGGCAGTTCCCCTTTTCATTATAGCAACAACACTATGTCATTTCATTCACGATAAAAGAAAGCCTTCTCGATATGATCCAAGGAAGCGATTGGAGATCGTTCTCCAAACAGCTGGCTCACCTCACGTTTCGAGGATTGGAGACATGATTTACTACTCTATTCTTACACAGATGCTACCATCCGTAGACGATATAACGGAAGAAGAGCAGATCTACGAAGAATTACAGATATGCAACCAATTTCGGTTAGTAGTCGGCACCATCATTACCATTGCTGAGCCGCTTTCAATGAACTCTCTGGCCGAGCTACTTTGTGTGGATATACACGCGATTGAGGCTTGCCTCAATCCACTGCATTCTGTTCTGTGGATCCCTACAGAGGCTGAAGCGCCTGTTCGTCCACTCCACTTGTCCTTCGGTGAATATTTGTGCAACGACGATCTTGGTGACCAACGCTTCCGGATTAACCAAGTGGCCGTTCATCAAGACTTGTTTAGAAAATGTCTTCAGCTACTGTCAGGACCTGATGGACTACATGAGAATATGTGTGACCTCCACTACCCTGGACAGCTGCGGCACAAACTGGCCACTCACGTGGTAGAACAACGGCTTTCACCTGCTACACGATATGCATGTCGATACTGGATCTATCATCTTTGGCGTAGCAAAACTAAGATATATGATGAAGACATCGTATACGACTTCTTACGGCTGCACTTTCTGCACTGGCTGGAAGCATTATGCTTACTTGACTGTTTAAGCGATGCGCTTAGGTATATTGGGACACTACAGTCACTCGTGTCAGTAAGTAGCGCGATGAAGGAATACTTACCGAAGTGACACACACTAATCCAATTTATTAACCAAAGGACTCTTCTCGTACTACAACTTTCCTCGAAGATGCACGACGGTTTGTCCTGGCTAACCGATACATATGTGACCGTGCCCCACTACAGCTCTATTCGTCAGCCATCGTTTTTGCTCCACAAAGTAGTATTATTAGGAATGCCTGTAGGAAGGTGCCTAGCTGGGTACAGCGAGTATCTCTTACACCAAAGACATGGAGTGCTGAGCTACAAAAGTTAGAGGGACACAATAACCCAGTCAATGCAGTAGCATTCTCGCCTGATGGTTCACAGCTCGCTTCGGCATCTGATGATAGGACTGTTCGGCTATGGGATGCGAGTACAGGACAAGAAGTTCACAGGCTAGAAGGAATAGCGGTCTACATAAAAGGAATTCAGACAGAGCAAGAAGGCAGGACTGAACTGAGCATAAATACCACACCTCGTGGTGACAGCGCGTAGTAGTCGCACACTGTCTACGTATGGGATGCACCCATCATCTTGAGTACGCACGCTACGCAAAGAGTAATAGGTAGACAATTTAGTCTTGCTTAAAGTCTGTTTCGATCCCCTATTAGGCTCACATAGACACACACTGACCGGGTCAAGGAAGTACTGTTCTCACCTGACGGCTCACAGCTCGCTTCAGTATCTACTGACGGAACCGTTCGACTATGGGATACGAGTACAGGACAAGAAGCACAGAGGCTAGAAGGACATACTCACCGGGTCAGTGCAGTAGCGTTCGCACCTGATGGCTCACAGCTTGCTTCGGCGTCTTACGATAAGACCGTCCGACTGTGGGATGTGAAGACAGGGCAAGAAGTACAAGTTTTCAAAACCCGCTTAGTCATCTCCAAAATGGATTTAGCAACAGACGGTCAAGCTTTATTTACCAACCGAGGATGTATCCATATTGGTGCGGCGTCTTTCGTGCCTGAAACCAGAAAGCTCGGTACTAGCAACAATCTCCTGTTCAGGCGCGACTGGCTGGAGTGTGGCGGAAAACGAATTCTATGGCTACCTCGTGAGTATCGCAGCAATGCATCGGCTGTTTATGGCAAATTGCTGGCGATCGGTAGCTCGTCTGGTCTAGTCACCTTCTGGGACATTCAGTACCCGTGAATGTAAGTTTGTATCTATACTCACCAAGGCATAAAAGCAGCTGTACTAATAGCAACACCTGCCTTCAGCTTCGAAATATGTTTTCTGGACGAAACAGTAATATATGTGTTCTTGTAAAACACCTGCATCTATTTGCTGAGGCTTGGCGAGGGCCAGCTTGGCATCCGTGACACAAAATCTCTTGCGTCCGTCGTTCGAGGAGGAAGTTGATACAGTCATTAGACAAGACGCTAGACATCCTGTGTTCTGTACCTCTCAGCATGTTGTTGCCAGACTGTTGCGTCGTGTGATAAAAGAGGAGTGAACTTTTGCAATGAACCGTATCAGCCCGTTCTCGCACTCACTTGAGCTGCGCCAACTTTCACCATTGTTAGTGAAGGTACTCTGTAAGTTGCAGATGCATTACTTCTGTTGCTGCTTTTGTGGTCGTAGACACCTATGCCGATGTAACGATATCATGACCATCCATGCGTACTATCCTTCGCACCATCCGACCAGACCCATCACGAGCGCGAAGCCAAGAACAACTTGCCTGGGCCGAAAACTGGGAGAGGCTTATCCACGTGACTCGGTGTCGGGTTGAGCCAGACCAAGCGTTGTTCTTGATAGCTACAATACTCAAGATATCATTTACTGTGGCCAGATAGTATTGTGCACTTGGAAACCAAAGCATTAGTTATCAGCGCAAGACTTTTTCCACTTAATGTTCAACTTTGAGCGTCAATTTCCAGGTTTTGAAGCATAATTGCTTTTTCGCCGGAGGGACTCGCCAAGTGGTGGTTGACACTAGGCCCAGAGTAGAGGCGAGGTCAGTGCAGGTTTCTTATTATTTGACAAACCTGGTTGATGAGTATTGGCAGGAATCTTGGAAAGTTTCTCACTTTACCATGGAAATAGTGTTTCTTTAACATTGGTGGAATATGAAGTCTCAGATAGCTGTTGTAGTTGCTAAGGTAGTAGCAATTCCCCTCGAGGAATACTCTGTCACTCCGCAGCAGGATCAATACCCTCCGCAATATCCTCTGCCGCTTCCTCAACCTCATCGCCCCCCTCTCCAATCCCATCACCATCGCCCACAAGCTGCACCAGAAGGGCCTCAATCCTCTGCACGCTTTCTTCTAGTTTATGTAGCCTAGCATTCGCCTCCGTCAGATCGACACTTCCGCCATCTCCTAGTTCCATTATCGAATCTTTTCTTGCCCTCGGTTGGATCTTCTTGTAACCCTTTGGCGCCCCATAGCTCTCGTCATCGCCATTTTCATCTGAGTCGTCCGGGAAATCTTGCTTCAGTGTTGGCATTGAGTTACTTCGAGAACCTTCTGTTACAGCCCTCTTGACACCGTTTTGTGGTAGGGTGGGTGACTTCTTCGTGAACTGCTTCAGAAAGTCCTCCCTGAGTATCTTCCCGATGCCCTCATCGTGTTCGTCATCTTCTGCAGTGGTAGCAGGTACTTCGTCAAAGACAGCCTGTAAATCACCATGAACACTGAGTCGTGATAGATCCCAAAATTGAAATGTTCTCGACCACCATCCTACTCCTGCTGCGCTAGGTCCGTTTTGGTTTCTCCAGTCGATGTGCTTCGGCTTCATGCTGCGGTACTTGCTAGAGACCCAGAGGGTCTTTCGTTCGTACAGGCTGATCAGTGCCAGTAACGGTGCATTCACACTTTTGGCGGCAAAGACGTTGACCTTGTGGAACCATCTCGGGGTGAGCACAAATTTCAGGGGAAGCAAGAATAACAAAGCCAGCAGGTTGAAGGGCGGCATGTAGTAGAATATTGCATCTGCTTTAACACCTTCAAAGGTTAGAACAGACCTTCTAAAATGCATTTCCTGCACAGCGTTGGCAGAGATAATGCTGAAAGTGTTCGAGAGCATTGAGACAAGAATAGTGACGAAAAGTGTATTGCCCAGAAATGCGAACATGATCATGACGACTGGACCAAGGAGCCAGTGAAACTCAGGAGCTTTGTCGATGCCGGTACCGTCGAGTCCGAACCAAATCCAGATCATCCATTTACCGATTGTAACAGGTGCGTGGAGGCCGTTATGCAGCCATTTCAGGGTGAGCAGAAAGCCAATGAAGCACCACGAAGCTAGAAACACCAGCGTGATGAAGTTTGACAGCATATCCCGGAGGCACAAGAAAACCAAATTCTCTGATAGAATATTGAACGCTAGCCGAGGTATCAGGATAGGGGCTGCACAGCTCAGGGCATCCAATGCCAGCCTTGCCCATTCAATCGCTTCTTCGTGGTCTGTACATGCCGTTGCGTGCATGCGAACGATGAAGTAGAAAGTGAATAAGGCAGCAAATATGACGTCCAAGAACGACCAAAGATTTTGTGTGTAGACCTGCCAGCCATGCTCGAGAACAGATGCAAGCTGATCTAGTATCCAACCCCATGTGTAGACCTGGAAGGCTGCTTCGATCGGCGTATACTTGGTAGTCATTCTCGTTTCTCGGCCGTCCATGACGATCAGGTATAGCACTAGCAAGATCAGAAACTGTGAGATTTCAATGACGTTCCTTGTCCGCGGTACAACTAGTCGGTATTGGTTGAGGATCGGACCGCGCCTTGGATCGTACAGACTGGTTGGTCGCCTCTTCCAGTAATCCGGCAGGATATCGATGAAACTGTTTGGCGTGTAAACCAACTTTCCACGGTAAATAGCGTCGACCACTTTTTGACAAGCGCTGCTTGAGAGAAAGGATTTGCTCTCACTGACAATAGCAACTTCCAGAGCGGTCATTTTACGTTCTTGCTTGCCACCCTTCTGCCTTACATAATTCAAGATATGGTAGTTGTTCTTGAAAACATCGTCTGGTGCATTTTGAAACGGCTCAAATCCAGCAACAATGATGTTTGCAAGCTTCAGTAGCCCCTTTGGACCAGGGTTGTCCTCATTGTATCGGCGCAGAATCTTCTCCGCCACGATCTCGCATAACAAGGCTCGTGTCAGGTTCACCGTCTGATGGTGTGTCGCATAACTCTGTTCCCGAATGAATTGAGTCCGGTTGACTAGGAGACAATACACGATACTCAAATCCTGGGTCTTATAGAATTGATCCACCAATGGTCGCACGACAGAAATGTTCATGCGAGGCGCTTTGAGCTGATCCAGTGAGTAGGGATCATCTACACTGTTGATCACCTCATGCCGAATTTTGTGTATGTTCTGATAGACGGGCCATTGGTCATGACCGTAAAGATCGGTACCGGCTCGGGGACTATGGTCGGCAGTGTAACAACAATGAGGAGGGTAGAGACCATCCGAGTCTGCATGTTCATCGCTCTCATGATGCTGCTCCTCTAGCAAGTTTTCGAGTTCGCTTGAGCGATGAGGCAGGGTTGACGGAAAAGTACCATAGCCTCCTTGAGCGCTTGAGCTCTGTCGATGCTGACGTAAGTGGGATGAGAACCGTCTCGGCGGCGCGGGGCGGCCATCACGCTGCCGGGATGGCATCTCAGGGCGGTTTGAAGGTCTCACTAGACTACAGAGGACACTCTTGAACCATTACGAAGGTTCGAATGCCATCTCAAACATAGTGAGCTAGCAGTCTCACAGAAAGTGATAAGCAAAGAACCCAGCCAATCATGTTCGATGCGTCATTTCAGCTCGGCCACACGAGCATTACCGGCAGGTCATTAGCCTGGGAGTTTCGTGATAACCTTCTGGACATTGTCATGGACAGCAGTTAAGTGTACAAGAAGTTCTCACGGCAATGAACAAAGGTAGGCAATGCTCCTTGGCCAACTCGTCAACATGAATACGAAGCTGAACAATGAAAATGCACTGCTGAACTTTACTCGCTGTTGGTTGCCGAGGTTGCACTAACTACTTTTGGATAATTGTTATGAAACAAAACACAGGTTTGCGATCGCATGCACTACCACACAACGCTGCTTCAACATCCCGAATACGTGCTGTTTTCGACGAACCTTTCGAGATTACCGTTCTTGGTGCCCATCACCACTCATTGAACCGTCAATAGTTGCTAAATTCCCGTCATGGCGACAACAACAGCACCATTCTCACCACGATCCTCCTTCCGCACTTCCCAATCGCAGGTCTCAGCACCAACGTTCTCTTACTCAGACTCGCCGCTCACACAGTTGCCACAGCCAGACTTCAATTTCGATGACTTACGGAAGCGCATGGCAGATTTCACAGCCAAGTTTGATGCATACATTGAGCGAGGACGAAAACGGGTGCTAGAAGACCGCAATTCCTTCCGCGCAAAGCTATCGGAGCTACACGGTAGGCATGATGCCATTCTGGAAACAGCATCGTTACTAACTCAAGAACAGAAGAGCAAAAATCCACGCAAACTCAGATCGGCTCGCTCGAAGCATCACTAGCCTCTCACGATCACGTCCTCGCCCGCGAAGCCACCGAGAAATGTGAAATGCAATCCCAAATCTCTCAGCTTGAATCGCATGCAATGGCCTCACGTTCGCACCGTGACGCGCTCAAAAGCTCAATTGCAGCAACGCAGCGTCAAATCGACGCGAAACTCGCAGCGCAACGAGAATATGCCCAGAAGATGGACATTCAAGCTCGACAAAATGCACCCGAGCTTGCATTCTGGGAAACATATCTTGGCTGTCGCATCGAAGGAGGTGGGGACGAAAATATAGTTAGAGTGTTCTATACATTTCCACCTCCGAAAGGGAGCAATGAAGAAAGGCAAGTGACTTTTGAGTTACATGTACCTGATACTGGTAGTGGAGGTTATGAGGTGCTGCATTCGAAGCCAAAGCTAGAGCAAGAAAGAGTGGACAAAATTGTGGGTCGACTCAACGAGACCAGGGACATTGCTGTTCTACTAAAAGGTATGAGAGGACTCTTTAGTGAGGAGACAGGTGAGAGAATACTTGTTAGATGATCCGCGGACAAGGTATGCCTCTGATGAAGTTAGCTTGATGAACGAACGATGGACGGTTTCTAGTAGCGATAAGTTAGTCAGGATTGTTTCATGCTCCCTGTGCATTAAGAATAGAGTCGAGTTGCCTTTCTCATCCACTATCGTCCTCACATCTCCAGTTAACGTCCAGACCTCGAGCTCAGAACGAGCGTTAGTTCTCCCGAAACCACACATCTCTTGGGTTTGCTCTGATCTAAGACGTATGGCAGGCCAACTGCGAGATAGGAAGGGATCTAGGCCACTATTTGGAGCATCACCGGTGTGGCACCCTGTTTATGAGAAACAAAATCCGTGAGAAGTGGTCCAGCTCTTCGTGCAGGAGTAGGGTGTTCTCCGAACTCGAGGATAACATGCAATGCTCGACTTCCGCAGCATATATTATGCCCATGCTGCTACTGCCTGACTTGTGTCCACATGTGATTCTTTGCACTTCACGGCATTATACTGCCCGAAGACCTGTCGAGGACAAAATGCAAGAAGTTGAACAAGCAAGATAGTGTAGGCCAAAATCAGGATTAATCCAGCGTTCATGCCGGCGATATATACGGTCAGAAGAATGCGGACATAATAACCTCTTTACATAGACTACCCGAACACTTGTTCACTACTCATCTACTTACCATAGCCCCGGAAAGAAGGCATGTGGCACCTTCCTCTTTACCTCCTGCCACTGTGCACCGTACCTCTTTGCGCAGTATTCGTCAAGAATTGGGATTGCTCGGTGCGTAAAGTCATAACAAAACCCACTCATAGTCAATGCACCCCAGATTAATCCACCACCCGCCGTTGCGAAACTGGCCCGCCACATCGTGTACCCGAAATAGTTGATACTCCTTGCATACCCAAACAAACCACCTGAGTATGGCTTTCCTTGATTCTTTGGGTCGTCCTTAAATTGCTTTCGCTGCCACTCAGCGATAAACTCGATCATGATGCCTGCCGTGTACATTGGAACAGACGCGTAGAGTAGCTTGGTCGACCACGTGGGATTGACACTGGCGAAAGAGAATGCAAGAGTGTTTAAACTGTTGATGACGAGATTGAAGAGACCAACGATAAACGCGCTAGAGGGGTCCATGGTCTCTTTCGAGATGAGAATGTACCAAGCTATGTGCTTGACAGCGCTGCCGATTGCCATGCTCCAGAGGACAGCCTGGAAGGGTGTCAGATCATGAGACGACATTGCGAGTGGCGGGCCGCCTGTTGGTGGAGGTGGCGGGATTGAGAGGCCGAGACGGGCGCATAGCAAAGGTATAGGGTTTAGGACTTGAAGGGCACGCTGGAAAATGAAGCCGTCGAAGGCGCGGAGGCCGACAAAGATGATGCTGCTGCTAATCGGAGAGGGGCTGTAGTTGCCACGGACGATCAAATCACGGGATTTCTTGTTGTTATCGGTTTGGGTAGACATCTTTGATAAGCTGGATGATGTGCCCGAGATTCTGAAAGTGACGCCTCTTGAAGAGGTGTTTGAGCAATTGGGCAACAACTTGAAATTTGATGTTAACTGTCAGCAAAAGAACTTGCTGGTATGCGAAAGCCACCTCGTAATTTTGGGGGTTCAGATTGACTGATTGGTTGAGTGATTACTAGCTGATCTGCCTTGGTTCTCTTGTTTACCTTCCTGTGTGGCCTCAGAAGCTGTTACGGGATACGGCATGGTGCATTAGACCGGACCCGTGCATCTGGTGGAAAGCATGCCAAAGCTTGTTCTCACTGGAGTCTTTGGGACCAGAATGCCGTGCTGGAAGATCAAGTCTACTGAAATCTGGATACCGACAATCCTGGGTCGAACGATCTAGAAAATAGTGCAAGTTGTTATGCTTTCCAAGGCTCGACCAACAAGACAAGAAAAACTCGCTTGCCAATGCACTTACAACCCTTGCGTGAAATGCCCCTCACTCACATGTTCTCTAACCAATCACGGATGTGTCTCTCACAGCTCATCACCTGTAGGTCTTATATGGTTGTGGAAGCAACAATTTCTTCACCATGCCTCACCGTCAATGGCAGAACTTGGGGTCATCGCCAGCATCATTGCCCTTGCTGGCAGCGGTATTAAGGTCTCAATTGTTCTATTCGACCTAGCTGACAGGATCGGCTCTGCGGGAGATGAAGTCAGGTTACTCGCGACAGAGGTAACATTGTTCTGTTCAGTGTTACAAGCTGTTCAGATTGCTCTGGAGGACCCCAGTGGCAGCCATTATACTCCTGCGGCACTTCAGCTTGTCGACCAACTTGTGCGACATTGCATATCCGTAATCAACGAGATTGACAACATCATCTCGTCGCTTGTCAAGGAAGAAGGCACGTCTGATTTCCCCAGCCTGGAATGGACAGGACGAGTTAGATGGACGTTCAGAAGGTCGAAAGTGCAGGTAAAGCGGCAAACCTTAGAGAGCTGTAAGAATACGCTGCATCTACTGCTAACGACTTTGCGGTGGAGTAGAAGGTTTTCCTCTCACAGGTAAGCATAAAACAGATGGCAAAGACTTCTGCTAACTGGTTCATATGCTTATGGCTTCGGAGGAGGAGAATCAATACAAAATGGTCACGCAAGGCTTAGTCCTTACGACACGAGCCGGTTTTGACAATTTGCGAGCTTTGGAGGATGCGGCCGACACCGACCAAGAAGAGCTTCCTGGAGAAGCTAACCGCACGCACATATCTCGAATTCTGAATGGTCTTTCATTCTCCACAAAAGAGCCAGCTCAGACTCCTAAACTAAGGAGGACATCCATATGGCTCGACAAGTTAGTTTTTGATCAAGACACACCCTCAAATGATCCACATCCTGGTCAGCGCCAACACCGACTGTCTTCGGCCACGACAGCTAAGGATCCTCTCCTTTTGCTACACAAATGGACCGAGAATCGGCCTCGACGCATCGTTACTTCTCATAGTGCTGAAACCACAAGCATGTTCAGCGAAACGGATTTTGAATTTGTTGGTAGTTCACAACCAGAACAAGCTATAATGCTGTCTAGAACGCCTACGTTTGCAATATCACCCAAATCTACCATGATTATACCGCAAGCTGAACTCCCGACAACCGCAGCACTTACGTTTCCGACGATCGAAGAATTCCCGGAGGCTAAGTGGGTGGACACTACTTCAGGCGAATGGCTCTCCTTGCTTCTCCGAGATCTCGGTCTGCAACAGCATCAAGCCAGCTTCGAGCTCCTCATCGCATATGGCGGAAATACAAGAATTCTTGGTGCGGATGACAAACCTCTTACCGTTTTCAAAGACCTTGCGAAATACGACCTGAAGCCGCAAATTTTGGTTCGTCGTGCCAAAGTACAAACTCTGGATGGATCAAATGCACGTATCAAGAGTCATGTGCTAACCGATGAAAATAGCTTCTCGATCAGTCCGACGACGGTCAAGTTTGCAACTGACCACTTACACGACTGATTGTGATCTTGCATCACATGTTGCACCTCGACTTGTATGCAAATGGTGAAATTTGTCAGCTACTTCAAACATGTTTGTTTCGGGTACACGTGCGCGAAAAGCAGATCTCATGGAATCCTCTATCGGCTTGTCCTGTGTTCACACCAATACGATGGATCAGTGCCAGAATTCAGCAAAATCTGTGAAGTTCAACCAACAGGATAACTACCTCTAATCAAGAAGCCATCCTGTCCCGCCTTCCCAACAACTTGCAAACGCCATAGCCACATCGGTCGAAACCCGTGAGGCCCAAATCTAGTCTAACCTAGAGGGGTTCCGGGGAGGACACCATCAATGAACATATTGAGTTTCATCACTATAGGCTGACCAGCAAACACTATCTCAAGATGGAATCAAGATTGATGCCTCAACAAAGTCAGTATGTCATTGTTTGCGGAGGACAGCTGACCTCCTTCAACCGATGAGAGCACAGTATACACACCGTTGGAAAGACGAACGGGATAAACGCGATCCCATTCCTCCTTTTAATGCCCATATTTATCGTGAAATTGAACGAATTACTCGGCGGCACAGACAACAGTGGTTAGCAAGTTCTCGGTGCACTCCTAAGTGATACTGGTCTTGTCCTGGGCTATCGATTTCGAAGCCTTCCCCTCACGGAAATAGAGGAGAACAATAAAAACATGATACAGAAGATGGCAGGGAATGCAACCAATATGACTGGGGTCCCTGCGCGTCACTGAAGTTCAATCTAGGTGTCACAAAATGCCCAGACGTTACCAAATTCGAGCTACCAAGTTCGATCATCTGCAATGGTCACTTAGCCTTTAAAGGCTGCATATGGTTGTGCGTAATCTCAACATGCAAACAGAAAGCAACACATATCAACCTGAAACGGCTTCGTCAATGTCTGAGAGGAAGCGCGATTTCACATTAGTGGATACGAAAATGCCTTTTTAGGAACAACCAATTGGAGGAACAGAAAGCTTTTCAAACGCAAGGCTGTGGAGAAGATTTGTCGTCGAGGAAAGACGAAGAAGCTGAGCCTAACAAGATGCCCACGAGCAGACGGGGAAGCAGTGTGTCTTTTGAGAATGCGGACTATAGAGCTGAGAACGGTCTTCTTGTGAAAATGAAACGAAGCCAGAGCGATGTTAAATTGAAGGATATTTTTGCAAACCGGTCAGGAAGGGATGGAGGAAGCTCAATCAGACAGCTCATCGGTGCTGTCTGATCTTCTAGACACATACAAAAGAGACGTTAGGAGGTAAGGTTGGTGGCGAGCTGAGAGCTGAGAGACGGTAGTGAACTTGAAATTTGAAGCAACGCGACTGTGCAATCCCCTACATTATCAGTGACAGCTCGCACAAGCTGCAAGAATCATTCCAACTGAGCTTGAAGTGACTTACGTAATGCTAGAGGATTAGTAATATTGCGAGCGCCAAGATTAGTGTCGGGCTTGACCCCACGACTCCAAATTCCACATTTCTGCCGTTTGCCTTCCTTCGCCTCCTTGTAGCAGGCTCACTCTCTTATTTGCTCATGCCATTTCTTGTTCTCGCATCTCAATGTTTGTTGAAATTCTGTTTAATTAATTGCTCAAGCTCTCTAACTCTTCTGCCTGTGTTTACAAGCATGTTGAATCATATTACGGACTCGTGGGGGACGTGCCCCCATCATTACAGCATCCTACCAGATTGTGGACAATGTCGAGACATGGGGTAGAAGCCAACACAAATTGAGGTCATCGCAAGTGGATCTTTGTCGCTTGGTTTGCGCACCACATGTCCTACGCTCCATATGCGCACCTGCATTTCATGCTTGTGAAGTAGCTTGCAATACTTGAAAAGCTTCCTCTTTATCATGTGTCCCATTGCCTGTATACATCACTTTGATAAAGCAGTATACCTTGAGAAAGCTTCGGCTAGGAAGGCGTTTTATCATGTCAAGCGCTAGCAAAGACGTACAGTCACTAATAGACTGGCTCGGCGGACAAGACATCCGAATTCTTATTCGATCACAACCACAAGATGTCCAACGCACTATCACACGCAGACTCAAGGCTCTATTGGTTGAAACTGATCAAGGAGCAACCCAGCCATGCATCACTTCTAACGACAATAGTTTAGCAGAAACGCATATTCTGGCACCGTTTATCCCAGGTTCCGGTCTCATTCGATACCTGAAGCAATACCGCAAACCACAGCATTTTACGCGAGCGCATCCTGGCAAGGCTCCCCCCCAAAAGGAAAGGCAGACTCGATGGATTTGCAGTCTATGCCCCAACAACAAACAGATCAAAACAAGAACTAACGATCTTCGTCGACACCTTGAGGAAGGTCATTCGTGTACAAGAGACGAGCTCGATCTAGTCTTCAATCCTAAGGATCCCGCAAGGCTGTGGGAATATTTTGGGCCATGCACTGAGCAGCAAGCATTTGACAACGGTTGGGACGTTCGATCTTTTCGAAACTGCAAGAACAAACAAGCTGCTTCTAAGAAAAGGATCTCAGAGGTCCGAGCTTCTGGTTCCAAGGGCATGCACAATATGATGAAGGCAATGCGCAAAAGGGTTGGAGGAACTTCTGACTCCGATCTAGCATCCTCTATGGAAAGCCTGAAGCTACAGGATGTTCAATGCGCAACAATCATGACCACCAATATCAGCGGGTCGACAGCGGTCCCCCAAACTGATCGATCGTCCACAACCGGCACATACCATTCTATCTTACACGACGTGTCCAGTAACTGGCAGCCACATGATAACGCACAACAGCCGATAGAGCAACATGACCACATGGCTGATTCGGCTGGATTTGGCAAGCAATTTGACAATACTTCAAGTGACGCTTGCCCTTGGCGATCAACAACAGCGGACATAGGTCTGACAAGTGATAATGAATGGAATGGGGCAACAATACAGCAGATAATGCAACATGTTAACGAAAGGCCTTACCCAACCAATACAGTAAAGGGCATGCTCAACAGTTCAACGTATGCTCCCACAAGCAATTCACAGCCCACGAGTGAATACCACGATTTCGAAGAGATCAATATGGGTGACATTGAGCCTGACACATTCCACCAGCTTTTCGTTGAACAGATGCAGAGCTAATATTCCTACCATCAATCTTGCTGTCGCCGTCTTCTCAAGCGACATTTACGGTCACTACTTCTTAAGTATTGGTCGCAGCCAGTTTTTGTCTGAAGCACGAAATCCAATTCCTATATTCTTCACCTGGAATGCGTGGTATATTGAATCCAAGTTTTGCTTGGGGTCCTTATTTCTGTCAATTCTTTTGAATTTTCTGATCTTCCTGGTTCGGATTTGGGCAGGTTGAAATGTGGATGCTCAGGAAGCGAATAATTCTTGGTTTTTGGAGGCTTACTCCTATTTGTCATTATTCAGACAAAAAATGTGTTTCAGCGAAGGCGTATATAGGTGTTCGACCTTGACGATGCTCTGGAAGATCATGAGTCGCTACATCAAAAACTTCTTCTGGGATAGGCGCCCATGAATTGGTGATATTCTCGCTTAATGCTAGCCGTATGTTTAATATGTTTAAACATGAATGAGGTAAACAGGAAAGCCAAATAGAGCAGAGATACAGAAAGTCACGACCTCATGGTACATTCTATCTAGAGCCATTCAGTTCTGCATTGTTATCTGGCTTATCCAACCGTCAACAGAAGACCCTGGATTTTAGAGACAACGAGAAACCTGTGCGCAATTGTAAGTGCCTGGACCTAAGCCCCTTTTCAGGAATGGTCTGCTGCGTACCTTGCATGTCATCTACAACATTCTCTGTTATCAGCAAAACATAATAAAGAAGCCTTGCGCCTCTTTGCACCGTTCTCCGTTTCGTCACTCTGACCTACGTAAGCAGGAGTATAAACTGGAAATCCGCAGCCAGCTTTATGGATCATTCAACTATTCCTTCCCTATATCTGCAAATATCTTACCTAACCACTGAAGTTTCCGTGCTATCTACGCTGCACACTTTCAGAAAGCAAATAGTCAAGGCATTTCCTGTATCCTGAAACGAGTCAACCGGACCGTCGAGCGCCAGGCGCAGGAACAAGAGGGCATAAGAATCATAATATTGCACAAGAAGGGTTCTCCTCAAGCAGTTTTCCAGGATTTTTGGCGCAACGATTCAATAACGACAGAAAGGATAATTCATCCAAGGTATCAAGTACTTATCAAAGTGATTTTTGGGAATGTGGCTTCAGAAATTTGAAGGTGATGCTAGAGACATTCTTGAGAAACCCCAAGACTTGTTGATGGAATTGTCGGTACAAATTTACTCTGTAGATACACAGGTTGCCAGCCTTTCTTGCAGGATTCAAGTTTCTGAATAGGCATCAGGGGGTTTGAGGCAGGAATAGTGGGTGAGAAACCTGACTCTAAACAGAGCATTTGATCATTAAAGGTGGAATTAGGAGAACAGACCACAAGTCAATTGTATGTGGAGAGTGCAATGTCGTCCAGTGAGCCACAAGTCGAGCCTCAGAGGTTGTTAGTGAGACAAAAGAGCACGAAGAGAAATGAAATGGCGACGCACAACAAACCTCTACACGAGACACCAATGACAACAGGGAATAAAAGTGCTATGCACCTGAACACGTCTGTCCTCCATTTTACGCCAGAAAAATTATCTCTTTTCCTACCTGCAAGATCGCAAGCATATCAATATCGTGCTCTACAGAACACTGAGGGTTCATGGACAGACTCAATACCTAGTTTGTTCCTGACCGAGGCGTGTATGCCTGCACCTAATTGTCAGATCAATGTGCGGTGGCTTGAGGAAGCAAAGACTGCCGTGCTACCTGCAGTCCCTAATGCCCATGTGACAACACCTCACCCTGCCAGATCTGCAAGTCAGCGCCATCAATCGGAAAGCCAGGTTGAACGGAGCAAAAAACTTCAGGTATCACGATCCAAATATGCGAGAACTTCTGATGCAACAGGAAGCCAACGACCTCAAGGCTAGCAGCCTTCGAAACCACAGCCATTTCCTGAATCCATGCAGGCCTCGGCTTCTACATTTGTCAGTACACAGGTCGGACCTGTAATCAACCAATTACCAATGCAGTCGCCACATCCATCTTTCACCAATCAGTCTTTTCTTCATCAAGTCCTACCTTGTCAGACGATCAACTGGGACAACTTCAGAAATCGACCACAGCAGCGGCCAGCAGAGCTTAATGCACATGATCAGGAGCGTTTGAGACGGTACCTGAAGTTCGTGCCAACACGAGAGGCTCAAGTGATTGAGGAGCGCGAAGTCAAACATGAAGAGCTCAGAATTAAGAACCGGCAAATTAGGACGAGGAGTGAGGATAGGAGGAGTGCTGCTATTGAGGAGGACACTCC
>JAPDRQ010000329.1:0-23456 GCA_030247915.1 Neophaeococcomyces mojaviensis | reverse complement strand
TAAGTGGCAGGGAGGCTACTAACCAACTGGCTCCACTGGTGGACCAACTGGTCCACCCTAGGTTGGACTTACCCCTTTTAGGGTTGCTATTCTTAACATAAGTTAATAGTAAAAAAAGTATAATTAATAGCTAAGAGGTTTATAGTTTAAGAGCTAGTAGATAAGGACTAGAATTTAGAAAGGCGATAAGCGTAACTAGTAAAAGTACTAATACTACGATATTTATTATACGCTTATATAGCGCGTTAACTTTCGGCTTTAATTCATTAACTATTATATTAATAATTATAAAGGAAACTTAGAGAGATTACGTATTTCTTCGCCTCACTAAATTTTAGTGGTACGAAGAAATGCGATATCGGCTATAATTTCATTACGTGATAGGTGTAAGGTGTAAGGGCATAGGTGCAGTCCGGAGGCGGTCTCGAGAACCTTGTGCGCTGTATCGGTCTTACCTTGGTGTAGTCTCGAAATCTATGGCAATATTAGTTCTTATGTCAGATAAGACGTATAAACGCCGTCAATGGCTCTTATAATTTCGACCCTATCGGACGCGCGGGCGACGGAGCCTACGATATCCCTGAAGCAAGCCTTACGTAGTTTTGAAGACATTTTGACCCATGAGCAGAAACAACAATATCAGGCAAGCACTGTCAAACCTGATGCTACGAGCGTTATCACATTCGTCGCTCAAATTGACGCAAACAAAAACAGTACGACGAGATGGAGTGTTGCGCCGCGATTGTGTACGTTTCTGGATGCAACCACAGCAGTTTACTGGCGTTGTGGATACATTCGTCAGTTCCCATCCTACAATCGCTGCGTTGGTTTGGGGAGGGGTGAAGACAACCATATTGGTGGCAAGCAATGTCACTTCGTACTTGGAAAAGGTGACAAATATGATTATGATGGTCGGCAAGTCGTCTCCAACGTATCAACAATTTGGTCAACTCTATCCGGGCTGCGTAGGCCTTCAGCGGGCGCTTTGCGATTACTATACCATCATCATCCGCCTATTTATTAGAATCATTGAGGTGTCACGGCGGACCACCATCATCCAGACATTCTCGTCTACCTTGAAACCCTTTGAGGTCGAATTCAAATCTCCACTGGACGATCTGGACAAAACCGTGAAAGACATACATTGACAGTTATTACTCGCTTCTGAACAATCTGAGCAGGAAACTCAAAAATTACTAGAGCATGAAAGTCGACACAACACAACATACCGGCGATTAGCCTCGCATTTTTACCAAGCGACTAAAAAGGAGTATGATGACGCACAGCAGTGGCGACTTTGCAAGAGTAAAAGAGAAACTGCGAAATTGAAGTCTGACATTAGAGACAAACTTTCCACCATCAACCATGTCAAGCCTTGGAAGCAGGCCGTTAAACAACGAGTCCACACCACAGCGGAATGGCTACTACACGAACCAGACTTCCAGAAATGGAAAGACGATCAACATACAGTTCTTCTCTGGTGCTCAGGTACAATGGGCGTGGGTTAGACGGTGCTAGTATCTAATGTTGTTTCCCATCTTCACACGTCACGCCAGCCTAATGAAATTGTCTCGTACTACTTCTGTCGTGCCGACGAAGAGACATCTCTGTCTTCAAGGAATATTCTCGGAAGTCTTGCTCGACAACTCCTGGACATGCAGATCGAGCATGCTGACAGTGATAGTTTGCAAGATCTCTACAAAGACAGCCAAGAACTCTTCGATACAGACGATGTTCTGGATCTTTTGTTGTCCCAGCTCGAGGTTGACAAGACCTACTATTTGATTCTTGACGGTCTTGATGAATGTGACTCCGATGAGATTAGGAAACTGGCGCTAATTGTGAAGTCAATCTGCAGCCGGCATGTCAAGAATTTCAAAATCCTGTGTGCGAGCCGGCCTGAGCTTGAAAAGCAGGTCTTTGAAGTTATCAAACCCCGGTATAAGATCTCAGTAATCAAAGACAAGATCGAATCGGATATGGGTCACTACATCACCACAATTCTGGATCGCTGCCTGGAAGAGAGAAAGTTGAAGCCACAGGATCCAAGGCTCATCGTGAAGATATCTGAAGCCCTCCGGGAAGTGTCTGATGGAATGTAAGTGCCAATATGACCTCTGTTAACAGCGCGCTATTCTACTTTCAGTATGTAAAATGTTCTACTGAGCGAAGGTAATACAGGCTGCTGGAGGCATTAATGTCATTTTGAGATCTGATCAATGAAGCAGCCTGATACTGAGATTACTTGCTCATAGCTTTAGACTGGTTCACGTTGTTATCAGACCTCATTTAGGTAAACAAGCCGCTAGAAACCACCACTAACAAACTGGTTGGAACAGGTTTCTCTGGACACATCTTTTCATTGAGGAAATTTGCGCACAAATAAACGATAACGATATCCTGGAAGCACTAAAACATTTACCTCGGGGTCTAAGTGAACTCTTTGACCAAAAACTTAAGCGCGTTAAGGCTCGCATTGCGAGTAAGGAAGCCACAAAAATGCTTCAGCTTTGTGGTGTTTTGAAGCGACCATTGACGACTATGGAATACAGAGAGGCTTTGGGTATCTCTCGTGGGCAAAAATACCTAGATCGTGGAAAGCTCCCCAATGACATGGATGTGATCGTCAGTGACTGTTGTGGAATTACTTTCGTTGATGAAGAAGAAAGTACTGTGCACTATGTTCATCACAGTGTGAAACAGTACCTTTTTGCTGATAACAAACGACATTCAGCAGGCTTTGATGTAGCGAATGTTGATAGGGATCTTGGTATTCTCTGTATGACCTGCCTCGATTTTACTGACTTTAAACGCCAGTTAGCGAAGGTCAGACATGGATCCGGTACTATCATCAAACCTATCCACCTTGGAATTCTCCCTGTTGCTGAAGCAAGCAACATTAGCAGTCGAGTTGCGCAAAGACTGCTTCGACACTGTCGACATTTACAAAATCTAAGTGTTCAAGAGCTGGAGCGGAAAACCGAAGAATTAATAGGAGAAGTCGAATCTTCCCGACTGGCGCCGGAACTCCAATCGCGGCAATTTCAATTCTTCGATTACGCCAGAACTTATTGGATCTATCATCTGACAGATATGGATGCAGAGACAGATCCTCAAGGGTGGAGATTGTTCTGTCGGTGTGTAGAGGGCAATGATATTCTTGCACACAGACCATGGAAATCGGAGGAGCAGGCCTATAACGGCGGAAACGATACATCGAAGATGCTAGAGTGGATTTTGAACCATGGAAACTGCCCACTACTTCAGTACCAGGTGAAATATGGCTCCCATCCATTGACCGAAGATTGGAGAGAAAAAGTCCTTGAAAATGCTGCTATTCATGATCGTTATTATTTCACCGACATCATCATAAAACTTGGCGACAATACTAGTAGCACCCTCGATACTGGATTACTATATGCAGCAAGAGAGGGGCGTATCGAGTCACTGACAAGTTTGCTTCGAGCAGGAGCTGCCGTCAATGCTCAATATACTAAACGAACAGCACTTGAAGCCGCGGCAGGAAGGGGTCATCTCGAGGTGGTAGAGAAGCTGCTAGCGGCTGGAGCCGACATTAATGCGCTCGCTGCTGAAGCTCATGGACGAACAGCACTTGGAGCCGCAGCAGGAGGGGGTCATCTCAAGGTGGTAGAGAAGCTACTAGCGGTAGGAGCTAAAATCAATACGTTTACTACTATATATAGTGGACGAACGACAATTTAAGCCGCGGCAGAAGGAGGCCATCTCGAGGTGGTAGAGAGGCTCCTAGTGGCTGGAGCTGATATCAATGCGCTCGATGCTGAATATTATGAGTTGAAAGCACTTCAAGCCGCGGCAGGAGGGGGTCATCTTAAGGCGGTAGAAAGATTTGAACAAGCTGGGGCACAACATATTTGATTCACTTTGATGACGGCATGATCATGTAGTCGAAGGAAAATGGAGGCATTAAATAAGGTATATGTTTTATAAAATCTACAAGTAAGCAGAACGAACATGTAATAGAGCAAGTGATAGAACAAGCAACAGATAGTTAAGATAGTGAACTGCATATAAGGAATGCACTAAGGCTAGACAGCATCTGCCTATCGATTTCCAGTCATCTATCAATCAGATAGCAGGAATCTCAAGCTAAAATGTGAATAGTCTTGCAGCCGATCTAGTTACTAAAAAACCAGTTAAGGACCACTACGTACTCGACTTGATTGTTAATACAGTTCAGTCTTCTTACTGTCGACTTTCAGATCAGCAGGGCAGAGGTGTAGAATGTCCGGGGATGCCAGAAGTGCCAGATTTGCCAAGAAAACGAGCAAAGTTAGATAACAATGATTTGATGACAAAATTCAAAATTTTTTGATTCGTCACCATATCAAACGAGTACAGCTTCCGCCAAGCACATCTCCAGCTCTCAGAACATTACTCCAAGACTAATAAGAAACACGTACATGATATTTATGTATAGTTTATCTAAACGCCAAAAGTTGTTAGAAATCTAGGCCGGCTGAAGTAAAACACCGCAGCGCTTTATCTTCTGCATTCAGCTGTAAACCTAAACCACCAATCCGGACGTCTAGGCTCTCTAATCAAACCCGAGATAAGACTTCGACCCCTTCGACTTGCAATGACATACGATGAGATCGAAAATCACGTGCTCTTACCTCTCCCGATACAGTAAGCGACCTCATTTTGCCCAAAAACCTGCCAGATGATTCGCAGACATCTGCACATTGATAATGGGTTGCCAGTGCTACCATGCAGCGCTTCTGCGGCGGATTGTACTCGAAAGGAACCATAGCGTGCACGGCATCGCACGTTGCAGGCTTAGGCTGAAGAGTTCAGAGAAACCCTATCTCAGCTCTTGGAAGCTTTCTTTGACACGGGTAGGAGCCAAGCGATGCCAAGACGATCCAAAGCGGAGTGTGTCGTCTGCCGAGTTATGTGCTACGCAATCTTACTTGCTCTTTCAAAATACCAAGAATGCCATGCAACCTCTCCCACGCCAGCTTCGCATCGTCCTACGCAATTCGAAGAAGCTCCCAAAAGTCGAAGTCTTGCCAAGGTCGAGATGCATAAACAGGATGACAACCCTGTGGAGAGTTACGCACCGTGCCACCCGCCCCGTCTGTGGCAGTATAAAGTGCTCACTCTCCCCTGGCGTAACTGACTTCGTTCGCTTTTGGCCTTGCCACATGACGAGAACGAATCAACATGGCTTTTGGTCACGAGAAAACCACACACGTGAATAACGCTTCACCCATCGCTAAAGGCGTCCAATACGATGAACCCTACGACGATATCGAACATCGAAGGGGCTCTCGACGTCGGTCTTCAGTGATAGCTTCTTTCAAAGAAAGCTATGGTATTGCTGAGCAGCAAACCACCGACGATGGATCGAGCATCAAGCTCGGTGTGGACTACACGCACCGAAAGCTGAAGCCGAGACATATCCAGCTGATTGGTATTGGTGGTACTATTGGTACTGCCTTGTATGTCAATATTGGTCGTGGTGTACTCAATGGCGGTCCTGCTTCGCTATTCCTCGCATTCACGATTTGGTAAGCGGAAAGTTGTCTTGAGGTCCAGTTCAGTTCGCTAATGATAAAACAGGTGTTCCGTTATTGCGATGGTTACAAACTGTAAGAAATGGAATGTATTTGCTTCAATCAAATCTCATTCAATGACCACCTCTTTTCATCCCTGTTGGTCGAGCTTGGTTTGAACTGCAGCCAGAAACCTACTCCTTCCGCCCTACGCGCTTCTCCCCAACAAGCGCCAATACTGATTCGTGACCAGGCATGGCAGAGATGGTTACATACTTGCCAATATCTTCACCATTCATCCGGTTTGCCGGCCGCTGGGTTGACGACGCTTTCGGTTTTGCGGCTGGATACAATTTCTTCATATTTGAGGCTGCCCTTGTGCCCTTTGAGATCGTGGCGTGTAACGTCATCATCAAGTACTGGACTGACTCGATGCCTGCTGGTGCGACTATTGCGATCATCATTGTGCTTTATGCGTAAGGAGCCAAGAGCTAGTTCGTATGTGGCATACTGATCATGCGGTAGGGCCGTGAATCTCTTCGCTGTGAAATGGTACGGAGAGACTGAATTTTGGATGGCTTTGGGAAAAGGTATATTGTCTCATTCGCCGGAGCGTGGTACTAACAATCTCAAGTCTTGCTCATCATTGGTCTCCTGTTCTTCACATTCATCGTCATGCTTGGCGGCAACCCCCTCGGCGATCGCTTCGGCTTTCGGTACTGGAAGAATCCTGGCTCCTTCAACACACTGTACGGCTACGAAGGTGACCTTGGTCGATTCGTAGGTTTTCTGCAATGCTTGATTCAAGCATCTTTCACTATTGCCGGACCGGATTACGTATCCATGGCGGCTGGCGAGTGCGAAAATCCTCGATATGTACTGCCTCGAGCATTCAAGGCTGTTTTCTATCGATTGACAACTTTCTTCATGCTCGGCTCCCTGGCTGTTGGCATCCTGGTTCCATACAACGACCCTGACCTAATTGAGGCATATCGGTCGGGAGCACCCGGTGCGGCCGCCTCTCCTTACGTTGCTGCTATGATCAGGCTTCGCATCAGTGTCCTCCCTGACATTGTCAACGCCCTAGTTTTGACTTCAGCTCTTTCTGCCGGTAACTCATACTGCTATTGTGCAAGTCGAAGTCTGTACGGAATGGCTCTTGAAGGAAAAGCGCCAAAATTCATGACGAAGTGCACTAGGAACGGTGTGCCAATCTACTGCGTACTAGCAGTCCTGCTCGTCTCCCTCCTAGCATTCCTCCAAGTCAGCAACAACGCAGCTGTCGTCCTACAATGGTTTGTCAACTTGGTACGTCATCCCTCACTACTTCAAGTCTCTGCTAATTGGTCAGGTCACCGCCTCACAACTCATCAATTTCTGCGTCATGTGCTACACGTACCTGAAATTCAAAGCCGCTCTCCAAGCACAGGGCATAAGCCGGGATACCCTTCCCTACAAATCCTTCTGGCAGCCCTATGGCACATACTATGCTCTGGTCGCCTGCTTCGTTATGACATTCGTGGGTGGGTACACTGTGTTCCTGCCTGGATTTTGGGACATTCCGACGTTCCTTTTCAGCTACACTATGATTGGAGTGTTTCCATTGTTGTATTTGGCATGGAAAATTGTGCATAGAACGAAATGGATCGGGCCACTGGAGGCGGACTTGAAAAAGGATTTGGAGGGGATTGAGGAGTATCAGAGGAATTATGTTCCCACACCACCAAGGTGAGTGTTGTGTGGCTTGCAGATTCTGTTTGTAGATGTGATATGACTGACCTTGATGTAGGAATTGGGTCGACAAGTGGTTTAACAAAATCTTTTCGTGATAGGGAGGTGGTTTCATGGGTTAACATCACGATTTTGGTGCATCTGACACCTGCATTAACGGGTTTGCTACCTGTATCATCTCGCCTTTCGAGGTAAGTACTTTGACCAGTGCGTCTAACACTTGGCCTGGCCTGCCAGCAATCGCTTATAAATTCATTTACCGCAATAATGCTTACGACATCCTTCCCACTGCCCTCGCTTGTGCAAAATACCTCCTACTACTCTGATACTTTCATATCCTGTCGTCTGCCGCATCAAAACGTGTATTTCTGTGATTAATCATTCGTTCCGTATGTTCGTGTGTCTGTGAACTTACACCACACGACCACGACGACTCAAACAGCGCCAATGACGAACGCGGCTCATAAACTCTGAATGACGCAATTCAAAAGTCATCAAGCATTGTTTCGTACCATATCGCTTCAGATATACAAATCAACGACCATACACCAGTTCAACTCAGTCGGCAGGACTGAAAGTCCTCTACGGTTCAGCTTCTCTCTTCCAACCCTTTCTCTCCCTAAAAGAACGCCAGTCAGCCTCGAACGTGACCATGCCACCTCGTCACATCATCAAGCCGTCACAGCATCACATATAAATACGCGAACATATGCTCGACACACATCATGTGCAAAACTGAACCTCCTTCATCGTTTTGCTCCCTCTTCTTCTACTTGTCCAAGTCTTTGTCTGCGAGGACGTCACTGCTACTTTGCGTGAAGAATGGTGACAAGAGACTACTGTTGCCTTGAGAAACGGAGAGCTTAAGAGTTGCTGCCGCATTATTGCGCCAATATGCGAGGCCCGAGATTTCAGAAGACAAATGCGCCGCCTGGATCTTCGTAGTGGACTACGGAAGTTTACGGACCAGGCATTCAGATATCCGAGATAATGTGGTTACGGCGCTTCTACTACGATGCAGAGACATCTCCAACTTATCTGCTATCTTAAGCCGTGGAGCACACCTGGTCTGTAAGCATACTCTCTCACCACGTATCACGACCTTCTAACATATCGCCAAGATTTGGGAAACTCTGAGCTTCCCTTCGTGGCTACAGGGGCCTAACCTCGTTCTCTGAATGCAGCAGGATTCTGAGATCGACAACCGAGAACTCCACGCACTTCACATGAAGCTCCAAGACTACGTGTTGTCGTCCGGCAGCAAGAGGTCCATGGTGCTGGATGTACGGCTTACTATTTGGTCTCGGGCTTTCGAACAAGTACCGACTCTTAGATGAGCATAACTTGACGTCCTGGACCTAGCCTGTGCTCACCTATCTGATGGCCTTATGGCGGTGGCGTCGGCGGTTGTTCGATCCAAGTGTACTACACGTCGTTTGGTGTGCATATTTATGGAGACTGGTAGTCCTGTGATTGAGCGTTCGCAGTTGTTCAAAGCTGATACGCTGTCCCTGGTTATGTACCTCAGAGACAAGTGGCACATTGTCTTTCTCTACAGTTTACGGTGCCGTCTCATGGTGTTGTTGTGGAGTATTGGAGACGCGGGTTGATTGCGTTTGGCTTCACGTTCGGACTGGAAGGGTATACTGTCGCTGTATTAGTGCGATAGACGTGCTCGATGACTACTGCCTCGCTACATCCCCAAACAATATTCCTGTTAGCCTTGCAGACGCAGATGGAGCATCTGCTGTATCTAGAAAGGATGTCGACACATCAGGCGAAGACATGGAAATATGATCAGCATTCAGGAGACGTAGAAACAAACAATCAGAATAGTAGGAAGAGCTTCGAGAATTACTACAATTTGATATTACGTTATTTTTGTTGCAACGCAGTGCGAGGGATTGCTTCGGCACTTCAACATCTCTATCATCATCTGTTATCTTGACCGTGTTGCGCATGCATCCGGTCAAGTTTCCCTTCCGACTACCATACGATCGTAGGCTCTTCGGTTGGTTGAGACGTCTTCATTGGCTGATTGCCTGAATGGCGCGCAATGAAGCAAATCCCACAGCCAGACCACTGCAGTATTACGAAGCAAGTACCACATTGGAAACCTCCTCATGCCTTTGAAAAGATTTGATGTGAACCTGCCTACTCGGGTCAAAATATCCCAAGACAGCTCTTAGAGCGATAAATAAGTATGTGCTTATGATCAGGCGGAATCCAATATCTCTTTTGAAAATACCTTTGTCACACCATCAATATAGTTTTCCAAAGACCTTTTCATCATTCCTTCGACCAGCCAAAGAATCAGAGGATTCCCCTCTAGTTCACCAGTCAGAATCAGTTCGGCCGCATTTGATTGTCCTTGGTCGCCCATTCCAGACGGACGGACAAGCCAATGCTCCCGCACCGTGATACCAACTGGCGGTTGTTTCATGATTTTTACCCCGTACTCCTCATTTGTATATGTAACAGGGACTGTGATGCTCCTAGTCCATAGCCCAAAAGGAAGGTAGTCGACACGGTCGCTGATTAGATATGTCTGGGAGGACGTGCTTGACGAAGCGTCCGTCAGAGGCAGCGGACGATAATCGACAACGTATGGGCTGAGGCTGATGAGGTTCGGGGGCTCGTGTAGGCAAGAAACCGCCTTTGATGTGGGGGTATCATTGGACACTGCTCGTGGAGAAGACAAAGTGGCGATTTGATGCCATGTTCCTGGCGCACAGACATCTGCTGAAGTGCAAGTTGTCGCATTCACACGTACCTTATATGGATACTGTGCAGCGCATTAACTCGCCCGATACTCGACAGCGCTACTGAGTGCTCCAGTGTCGAACACGAGAGAGCGGATCAAGGGCCAGAGCTACATGCTCGTCACCTCGAACTTCGCTCTTCTCGTGCTCGTAATGAATAGGCATCAAGTAAATGTTATCGTGGTAAAGTTTCAGTTCAACGGCAATCCAGGAACTAGCGGACGGAGCATTGTGGCCGTTGCAAATCGGAAGCGCTCCCCGCTGGCGATTTGGGAGATCGAGATCTACACTTTTAGCTATGCCTATCAGCGTATAGTCTCCCAACAAAGCAGAGCAGACTAGCACAATCTCTAACTTCAAGAGGCTTAACCGAAGATGCAAGCGATCCTTTCTGTAATACTGATAGCCGACGCAATGGCTCAAGAAAGAGCCTCTGTGACCAGTTTGGCGGGTTGCCGAAGATTCAAGCCAAGCATCGTACAGACACATGTCACCGTCCTTGCAGCATGCATTTCCATCGTCCGCTTCGGTAATAGGTCACAGGATGGGGCTTGTCCTGATTGAAATGATTGCATCAGCATGCATTTCTTCAATCGCTTTTGCTATCTTTGTGAGAGACTCTAAAACATCTTTATACTTCAGAAAAATGCCAATCCAAAAGTATCATACTTTCTGCTGTGTTTGATTGGAGCGTGATCGTCGCTTCCTCCGCTTTTGATTGGGGTTTCTTCTTCTGGACATATCGTGAAAGGTTGATCCCCAAAAATCGAAAACGAAAAGTGAGATGGAACGCATTTTCGCTTTGACTCCTGTACCAACTATAGTTCTGGATGAGTCGTTACACATTATCCAAATTTCCACCAGTTTCTGCACACGCTCAGACCTCGATGCGACAGCATGCAGAGATCTGCATATTTATGATTTCGTGCGAACCAAGACACCAGAACTCAATGTCCACTCATTACAGCATGCAATCGATAAAGCCTTAACAACGAAGCAGAAGGCCTTCTCCACCACTGTAAACAGTAGTGTACAGAAGAATAACACAACGACAACGTCAACGACAACGTCTTGGCACTTCCAGGTCACACCAATCTTCGAAGGGGATAAGCTTCTCTACATACTTGTCGAAGCGCCACTAGAAGACAATGCACCTGTCGATGACCATTTAACAAAAGAACCATATGGCGACCCACGATACACCAGCGAAACATATCGCATACTAATAAACAGCGTCAAAGACTACGCCATCTTCATGATAGACAAAACAGGCAACGTCACAACATGGAACCCCGGCGCAGCCCTGATAAAAGGCTACCAACAAGAAGATATCATTGGCAAAAACTTCTCCATCTTCTACGGCGAGGAGGACCGCAAAGCGCGAAAACCCCAGAAGGAGCTTGAGATCTGCCTGCGCGAAGGCAAGGTCGAGGACGAAGGATGGCGCTACCGTAAAGACGGCACGAGATTCTGGGCGAACGTGCTGATCCGACCGGTTCATCGCGGAGACAAGCTATACGGCTTCTGCAAAGT
Organism: Neophaeococcomyces mojaviensis; assembly: GCA_030247915.1. Lineage (NCBI taxonomy): Eukaryota > Fungi > Ascomycota > Eurotiomycetes > Chaetothyriales > Neophaeococcomyces > Neophaeococcomyces mojaviensis. The sequence continues at coordinate 11,893 of JAPDRQ010000329.1, read as the reverse complement.
CACGCGTGATCTCACTGAACGAAAAGCCGCGGAATTGAGATTGATTTCGGCCTTCGAGGAGGCCTCTAAATTGAAATCAACTTTTCTAGCGAATATGAGTCATGAGATCAGGACGCCGATGCATGGTATGCTGTCGGCGCTGTCACTACTGATGGACACTGGGCTCACTCCAGAACAACATGAGCTGGCGAGTATCATTCAAGAGTCCGGGTCGGTCTTGCTCCAGATCATTAACAATATCTTGGATTATTCAAAACTAGCAGCCGGATCTTTCACTACCGTTATGGATGTCATTAATTTGCCGGGTGTGGTCTACAATGTGATAAAATGCAACCAGGCCAGCTTGAAGCCTAACGTCACCTTCGACAGCAGGCTGGACCCTAAAATCCCCAGAACGGCGAGAGGTGATCCGTTACGGTACCGTCAAATCTTGCAGAATCTGGTCGGAAACGCGCTTAAATTCACCGATTCTGGCTCCATCCAGATCCACGTGACATTGGTCAACAACGACGAAACTTCATATGAAGTCATGACAGAAGTAATTGATACCGGTATTGGAATTCCGCCAAACCTGACCGGCTCTTTGTTCACACCATTCACTCAACTTGATAACTCGAGCACTAAAAGGTATACGGGTTCCGGGCTTGGACTGTCCATCTGCAAAAGACTGGCAGAGCTTATGGGGGGAACCATTGGATACCGTCCGCATTCAGCCCTTTCAGGGAGCATATTCTGGTTTATAGTCAAGTTGTCCAGACTGGAGGTACAAACATCTTCATTCCCAGTACGAGCTGCCCCCAATGTCGACATCACGAGGTTGGCCGCAGGAAAGCAAATTTTACTGGCAGAGGACAATCTAATTAACCAGACTGTCATGTTGAAGCTGTTAAGGAAGTTTGGGTTTGAGAAGGTGGATGTTGCATCGAATGGTGAAGAGGCCGTGAGAGCAGTTCGACAGAAACCGTTGACTTACTCTCTCATTTTAATGGATATTAGCATGCCGGTGCTGGACGGGATCGAGGCCACAACAGAAATTCGGAAGTCAGGTCTAGATATTCCGATCATTGCTATGACAGCGAATGCTCTCAAAACTGACGAGGAAGCATATCTGGCGAAGGGGCTAAATGACTATGTCCCTAAACCTGTGGATCGAGAACTTCTGTTAAGAGTCTTGGAGAAATGGCTTCAGAGGTCGATTTCATTAGCGTAGCATGTTACATCTGAACCTGGAAATTGCTGTTCAGCACAATCTTTCTTCTGTGGTTTGGACATTATATGCAGTTTCCATCAAGTCAACTCCATCCCTGGGCATGTCCACAGACATCCGTTGACTGCTAAGTAGCCCTTTTTCGTGCCGACAGCATCTTCAGCTGGTACGGCCTCACCCCAGTGTTTCAAGATCAAAATTACAAAACTGACAGCATTCGTCCAATCCCATTGCTCTGACTCGGCTCTCCGCCTGTTGCAATTCTTCGTCCACGATCGCATCATGGAAAAAGCTATTAGTAATTTCGGGCTGTTGACGGTGCTGTGTCATGGTCGATATATCGGCCGTGGGATCGAGGTGCGAGCGTTGCCCTGCGATCAAATGCATTGCTTGAAGCGGCAGTTTGTCGGTTGGCTGTATGAAAGATCTTGTATGACTCCAACCGAAATTATGGTTTGGAGTTGTCGCAAAATACTGGTTCACTGAGAGATTGCCAGTGAAGTTCCCGTAGATGGCATGGCCACCGCTGATGTTGCAGTTGCCGTACGTCTGGCCACGGCTCTCTGGGGTGGTTAAGCTTGCTAGTGCAGAGTCATGGAAAGATGGCGTTGTGGGAATCGACGATGTCCCCTCTGCCGTCTCATCGAGGCTGGACCCTATGCCGCTGTCTTCGAACAATTCGAGCTCTTTAATCGGGTCTGGTGGAACACCAGGTATGGGTGGCCCAACGTCTGCTACATAGTGCTGCATGGTGTTGCTGTGGCCGAATATTATTGCACCGTTCGTGTGACTCCGAAGGTTCAGCGGTGCGCTCGATTGGGGTAAGAGACTTGCGAAATCTTTCGACCACACGACTTGAGTAACATCATGGTTTGGCTTTGATTCGTCGTGTAGCTCGCAGGTGTTGGGCCTGAAAGAACCTGATGGACAGTGCCATATGAGGGATGGAGATCGACTAAGTAGTCTGGGCGTGCTTCTTTGGTCGCACCTGTTCATCATCATGATTTGTTGAATGTCGGATATAGGTGTTGCAATGTAGAACTTGTTGCAGGGCAATGGAGGGCATGTATGAGCCACAGGTTTCAACAGTTCGCCGAATCCTTCACCAAAGAGTGTGATCGCCCCAACAGCCCGTACAAGGTCTACCCAACCCCTGCCCATTGATGGCAGTATAAACTTTGATGGTTCAATGAGATCCTCCTTCCGAGCGAGAGAGACAAAGTCCCAACCTTCCAATTGGCTTCTCGGTATTCTGGCCCATGTCGCGCATTGCTTCTGGTAAATGAGGCACTTCTCTATGACTTTGTAGAATTGCTCCATGCGATCTGCTAGTATTTCATGCTCTTGCTGACGGGCTCCAATACTGGATATTGCAATCTTGGTAGACAAATTCTTCGGTTCACTCAAGAACTCTCGTGCGGCTTTTGCGGTGTAAGGTTGACTCGGCTCCTCAAAGTCTTGTCGATTTAGGACAAAGAGTGCACCTCCTTCTTCTTCGTCGACCTTGAGAGAGTGGCGAAGTAGGTGCAGCAAAGCTCGCAGAGCATTAATGAGCCATCCTCGGTGATCCCTAGTGTCCCAGAAGAGCACAAACCGACTTTCGAGATATCTGAATATATCAAGATAGTTTCGACGCGAAGCCGAGATAGGTTGATGGTTTTCTGTTAGCTTAGTATCAACACCACCTGTGATAAGTTTACCAAACGAGATGTTGCAATTGTGCAAGACTCCGTTTGGAGCCACCATTGGTAGCATAGATTTTTCAACATCGTAATCGCTGTCTGCACTACCACAGCGGTTTCTAATATTGGAACACCAACCGACCATATGCCTCCGTTCCGTCAGGTCATCAAGACCAATGTTGCACAGCCGAGACATACCGTGGTCAAGATATGAGATAGGGTCCTCGTTATTGCTATGGCACAAGTGCCAAACGAGCACGTTATCCATCTGCTCAGCTGGAGCCAGTAAGATCGAAAAACTTTTCAAGAACGTATGACCAGCAAAATCGTGCAGATGCTGAGTGCCGATAAGCCTAGCCACCATGTTTAGTGGTATTTCGAGGCCGAGAGATCGTTCAGATCGTTGTCGGATTGGAAATCCTTCCACGATGACACAATGCTTAAACAAATAGTGCCAACAAGATCCAGGTTCGGCCCAACCAGTGGACTGCTGGTGTTCGAGAGTAATTCGGAAGCGAATTGACATATTTCCGCGTATTTCGTTGATCGTCGGCGCTATATCTGAATTGCTATAGCTATCCTGAGACTGTGCCACTAACTTTCCCATAGCCAAGTCATCAAGTTTCCTAGCCGCATCACTGATGCCTGCACGCTGACCAACGCAATGTATCCGAGGCGAGCAGGATACAAGCCTTTCGTTAATAGGTGACAAGCAGAGTGTTGCAGTCATCCAGCAAAGCTGTTCCGCCACTTCCGCAATGATATCCCTTGTTCCAAATACCTGGACCTTGACAGCAGAATTGTGACGCGATGCCGTCATATTCGTACCATCTAGTCGGCAAGAAGTTGCTATTTGCCCTGGTCCGAGCGTTAAGACATCATCGAGGAGTTGCAACATGAAAATGCCGGTGACTGGCCAGGTTTGCTGCACATATTCACCGCATGTCAAGGCTTGCGCATCGAGCGCAGACCCTGTCACTGTGAGAACAGAACTAAGCTCTATCGATCCTGGTGCAAAGTCGGCTGGATTCAGCATCAAATCCATTTCGAATATGGCTTCGACAGGTGGTGTCATTGCTGCTCTCTGAATCAATCCCGGCTTAGGAAGCAAGCTCAATACCTCAGCTCGAATTCTTTGTTTGACATCAGTGCTCGCTGTTGTAAGCAGCAACTTATTGCGAAGAGTTGCGACTAGCCATTGGTAAGATGTTGTGATTGATATCAGATGCGCGTACTTGTCAAGTTCTTGCGGCGCATCGTTCGATTGTTCTGGCGGGAAATCCTCAATTTCGAGTATCGGAACTGTGGGCACTTGGGTTTCGTCCTCCGCACAACCGGTCCACCTTTGCATGAGTTCTTCCAAAGACATCTTGTCTGTTAGTGGCCGATCTTCGATGTCTTCATCTAGGCGCACAGATACTGTTTGTTCTATTGCAGTGCTTATGGAACTAGATAAGTGTTTTGTTAGTATGCTCAATTAAGTGTCGCGGGTAACTGTGGCTCTGATGCTAGCCACACTACTAGAGGGGCGCTTATGGTACAATCAAACTAACCTTCTGTGCTTGTAGATGAATACCATTGCGCCACGAAGCTCAGTTGACGGACTTTCTTGACCAAGCCTTATAGCAAAATCAGCCAGTAGTTCTTCGATGTCGTTACACAGCATAGACGTTGCCTCCATGTCCAGTTGGGGCCCACCAATGTCTTGGAAAAGGAGTTCAGCAAAATCTTGAATGAATCCATCTCTTTTCGAGGTTTCCACACTGGCGCTGTTTGAGTAAATAGTTTGGGTTTCCCATGTCGAAGACTGATTGGTTTCTGATAGTATTTGTAAACTGGGGTGACTGTCGGCTTCGACAGGAGGGCACTTCTCCCTCTTGAGTGATGCATAACCCGAGTCTGTGTGAAGTTCAGGTCGAGATGTGACGTCCTTTCGGTCAATGGATATCTGAAGAGAGTCAATTTGCACCTTGTTAGGATAGGGACTGCTATGGTAAGTCTGAGAGATCTGTCCCATAGCCAGAAGAAGAGCAGGGTATGTGAGGTGTTCCATTTCTAGTAGTCTCCGCAGTAGCAACTGTTGATTCTCGTCGGACAGTAGGAACCTGGTGGCCAACTCGCTCACTTGTTGGTTGACGACCAAATCCATTTCTTCACGAAAAGCATGATTTTCATCCCCATCTCGAAGTTGAATCTGTGGCACCTTCGGTGTGATCTGGTTGAGCAAGCGCTGCACACTATCGTATGGTCGGCTGGTAACGAGAATTTTTAATCTACCTCCTAGGTGAGTCGTGGGCGTCTTTCGATTGGAGTCAAAATACGACCGATACAAATCACCAAGTGAGGTGACAAGTCGGCGTCGATCTTCATCCCTACAATCATCCAGGGCATCTAACACACAGATAGTCGTCCCTGCAGTCGCATCTGCCGTGGCCGCCAAAAAGATTCGCCACATGTCCTTAACTTCATATTGGACTTGGTTGTCCTTCTCCGCCCATACAGGAACTGCATACCGAAGCAGATGTGGCTGGTGGCTGAAGAGCTGAAAAAGCAAAGACTTTAACGCCATGGCTAGGTTGTTTTGATGCTCGTTATCTTTGAAGAAGAAGTAGCAGTAAACGGTAGTCTGGCGAGCGTTTTGGATTCCATGGTCCACTAGGAACCTTGAGAGTACTGATTTACCATACCCTGGGTCGGCCGAGATCCACAAGATATCATTATGACTGCTTTGCTGCCACGCTCGAAAATGATCATGGTCCAGAGCCCACTGACAGGTCCCAGGCGCTCGCATAGGATGTATGTTTTTGTAATCCTCGTAGGTACAGGCAAAAGATTGATAACATTTCCATTCTTGTTTGTTTTTGTGCCGAACCATTAACTCCGTCTGACTTTCAACGACTTGATCAAGAATTTCGAGTCTTTCAGAACCTATATCTATGGTTAGCGGAGGAGGAATAGCGAACTGTATTTGAGATGCAGAACCAGTTCCTGAATGATATACCACCTGAAGAGATTTGGATGTGTATCAATGACAGCGCCCTTTCTTATATTTCCAATTTTGTCACATTCATCCCCGCTTTGTTAAATCTCTGTCCTCACAATGGGGTGGAAGTGCTTACCTTTCACAGGAGCCTCATCGGCACCGAGCGACTGCGGTACAGGGATAACCATCAGCAGTTCCTTCATATATGCTGCAGCTACGGCTGCCGCGTACGGCTGCCATCTTTGGTTCTTGTGCGAGTCAGCATAGTCACAAATTCCTCGGATGATGAGACACGGAAAGGTGTTCATCAATCCCGCTGCATCCATCTCTATGCATAGAATGTTCATATCTCTCTTCAGTGCATCTCGCACGGTCGGGTCCTTAACCACGAAATTCCCCGATCCGATAGTGCCATAGTGGACTTCGGGATCGTTTTTTGACCGAGCATTGCGAGACACGGTCTGACTAACATCGCAATGGTCGCATGTGGGCCCAGACACATGTGGATACCATGGCAGAAACAGCTGATCGTGCTCTCGCCCCGGGAATGAGTATTGCGATAGTCTTTTGGGCGATCGCTGGGTCATCCCCGCCACATACCTGGATATCTGGCTCTCCACTGACCGGTGCTTGGCTTGAATCTTCTCGATAGCAGTACGTAAAATGGATGGCGGTTCATTCAGATGCCCGATTCTCTCGATCTGTCCGTTCTTGGGGCTGGCTAATTGAACTACTCCACCAAACCCGTTTGCCGGCTGACTGACTACCACATCTCCTAATCGTACATCATTTTCCTCCTTGTCCCCAGGCACTCCTCCTCCAATTCCTACTAGCAGTGCAAATCGGATCGAGGGTAAGTCGTTCATCAACCAGGTTAACGTTGTAGCTGCCGAGGTGTCCGCGCTATCCATTATATTCGCCACAACCACATTGTGACTATGGATCCTACCGAACGTATATGCATTATCGCGAAGCGTAAATGGAGATTCGTGGATCGCGTCCAGCATGCATAGAACCGACTCCCATTCGATTTTCCTAGCACAGATGCATGCGATCGTGTATTGAATAGTGATCCGCCGTACTGGATCCCTTCGGAGCATTCTTAACAGGGTTGAAACGCGTGACTTAACTAACGTTTAGCGTCGAGCCTTGCATCCATGAAGTAACGGCAGAGTTCCCAATGAGCACGCTGGAACGTGGCTGAAAGACAAGCTACGTAGAATGGGTTTAGTATAAAGTAGTAATGATTTATGCTGTATTGAGCGACGAATTTTGTGCCTGTGCAGCCTGATCACTCTCAGTTCGTTCATTCGACTAACCAAATTGGGGCGGGTAAAGCGGCGCAGCTCCACAAACGAAATGCGGAACGAGAATTACCACTGCAGCTATCAACGTTAACTCAGTGACTTAGACTCTTGTAACATCTTTCCGCGCGAGAGAAACAAAGTCCAGCCCTCCATTTAACTTCTCACCTTCAGCTCAGCATTACTTGAATGAGCATCACAACGTGACAGTTGAGTCTTATCTACCTTCTCGGTCCCACATAAAACCCCGAAAGACTAAAAAAACGCCCAACATCACTAAATTCTTAACTAGCACCTTAGTGGGCGTTGATTTTGCACGACATTCTGCAGTAAACCTTTCATTCCATAGTAAATGTATGGTAGCTTCCACCTAGGAATGGTGCTGCCATTTAGGTCTGAAGGCAATAAGGCTCGATATTCATTCTGATCTTCTAAAGAAGAATTATGTCGTCATGCAAAAGTCGATAGGAGATAAGGCAAATATTACTCTAGGTTAGCATTTGCCTTCGCTTTAGTTGCTTCGTGGTAATGGTCTAGCGGCCGTCAGATAGCGCATCACTTATCGGGCCATAATGATAAGGTCGTCGTCGCAAAATCTATGATCAAGCACTATATTTTCCTCGTATATCGGTATTTCTGACGCAGCTGCTCGATCATCCACGTTATCTTCCAGATCGAAATCCGTCATGTAGCGACCACCACCTCGTTGCATTGACTGTTTTGATCAAGAGTACCATGCACGGTTTTGAAGCCTACTGGCAGTATGATTGTACAAAGGGAATCTCCAGATGACCAATACACGACGGCAGTAACAAAAAAACCCTTCGATGGCCAATATACACCCCCCTCGGTCATTGTTACGCTATCTATAGCGTTAGGCCTTTATAATTCACTGGAAATGGTGCTCTTGATATCGACCACTTTCAAGCGATGGAAAGGCCTCTATTTCTGGAGCTTGTGTATCTGCAACTATGGCGTCGCCTCATACTCTCTCGGTATGATGCTCATGTATTTTGACCTGAGTGTCCTCTGGCTTAGCAAGGTTCTTCTTGACGCTGGTTGGATATGTATGGTTATCTGCCAGTCTCTCGTCCTCTACTCACGCCTAGGCTTGGTAGTGGAGAACCTAAAAATCCTACGGGCTGTAAAGTGGATGATTATCATTGACAGCATTGTCCTAGTTATTGCTACAACCGTGCTCGACTTCGGTACGACTTATTCGGGAGTACCAACGTTCACTCAGGCATATTTCTATGTGGAGCACATTCAGATGACAGGCTTCGCTCTACAAGAAACGATTATCTCGGGCATCTACATCTGGAAGACCATCGATCTACTTAAAATTGTTTCTACAACAAATACAACAAACACAAGGACTATGGTATGGCAACTATTGGTAATCAACATTATCATCATCGCAATGGATGTGAGTGATCAGACACTGTATACGGCGACAATTAACACGCCTACAGGTTGCGCTTGTAGTCCTACAGTACAAGCACTTACAGCTTTACCAAGAAAGCATCAAGGGCTTTGTCTACAGCGTCAAGTTAAAACTTGAACTGAACATCCTATCCAAACTAGTTGACCTCGTCAACGGCGCCTCAACCAACAGGACTATGACATTGGAGGTCATTGATTCGACTGCAATTCCTGGACAGGCGCAAACCGAAGTAAAACGGGAGTTGTCAAGACAAGAAAATCTCGGCAGCTTTTTCGGAAATGACAATAAAGGCGCCATGAAGTATACTGAGGACAGCCTCACTGTCAAGCGGAGGCGTAGCTCCGCAGTGTCTCGATCACCTGATGAAAATGACGGGATCACGCAGATACCGTCGCAGCAGTTCAGACGTAGAAGAACGAGTGATCAAGAGTCTAGTGCATTGTACGCAGATATGGTTCGCTCGCTGAGCGGAAAGTGATTCTGGCTCGAAAATACAAGGGTTTACAGCTTCAGGTACTGTTCTGCGGTAACGCATCTGATAGGGAATTTCCTTCGAAAGCAGTTCCAACAGCTCCTTTGAGAATGCTAGTGCAAATAATAGTATTGCGCCTCCAATTTTTACACTCTCTAGTCTCAACCCCTATAGGTCGGAAGCACCTATTTGACATCTTCATCTGTCCTCGACGACTCTCTGACCAGCTTCGTTCTTCAAAATGCATCGTTTATGGCGGACAGACTTGCTACGTGTGACAAAAATCGTGGTTCTGGAGCTCCACGACACCATTCGTTTTCCTCCTTTTCTGCTGGTGATACCCAATGCATTTGACTGGGGAAAGGTCATTGCAGGCATTAAAGCGGCCCTCCGAACAGCTCGGCCAGGTCTGCTACTGTGAGGCCAGGGCTTCCTCGATGCATGTTCGCAGACAACGCCCAATAGCCAGCGGGGCTGGGTGTCGCGACGACGTCAATGTTCACAGATGTTGTAGAAGATAAAGTTGTAAGCAACGCTGCCAAGCAACACAGCAGAAAACGTAGTCAAGATACCGGTGGAAAGGAATTGCTTGATAATTGTGAGGAAATACTATACAAACCTTACCGCCAACCAATCATCTGGTAATCCACAGTCGACTGCTCCACAGCATGACATACCAGCTATCGTGCCATACTTACTGAAAGCGAACATCCATATGACTATGTCTCGTCGTCTTCATAGTCCCGAACTCATCCCTCACCCTGGCGGCCGCATCTCTCACATTATGCCTCATTTCATGCATGCGTAATCTCTGCTGATAGTCACATTCCGGACAGTCGTGTGCACGCCAATACGGGTCTTTCTTCTTGTACTCTTCACTGAGCTTGGCACAGCGGAGAGGATTGACTCGGCCCACGATGCAGGTTTCTAGCTTGCTGCCGTTCTTGCGGCCGGAGTTCAGGCCGTAGTATTCGGTCCAGTGGCCACAGGCGCACTTGTAGTGGGTCATCCAGCACATTTGGGTGGGTGTATATATATATATGGGGGCTGATGTGTATTAGCCTCGTAAAATCTCACCTTGTCTTGTTTCATGGCTGGGAGAAGATCCGAGAGTGTATAACCTTTCATATAGGTCGAGACTGGCCATTTACACAATGAGGCTCGAAATAGATTCTGGCTTCATTGTTTTCTCTGCTGGTGCTGCCATATTAATCTTCCAGCGTAGATGACAAAGAAAAGGCGGACAAATCTCGTTGTTGGATAGTCATTGTATTTTCGCCAGTACATCACAATTCCCACGCCTCAAACTCCGGGTATCATGAACATAACATCGTCAAAGTGATGCTGACAGGGGCTCAGTCGACGTCCATCTCCTCCTCTGTCCCGCCACCAACCAACATCCTCCTCTTGGCCTTCTGCCGTATCCTTTCCTCTCCCAAGACCTGGCCGAGTTGTTGTGTCTGTTCGAGTGGCTCGAGACCCTGCTGGACTCTCTCCATGTCTTGCAGCTCTTTCTGGATGAGATGCTCTCCCGTAGCAATGACTTTGAGATCCTCCATTCTCTTCTTCTCCCTCTGTGCCTTTCCAGACAACCTCCTCCTTGTGAATACTCGCTCTCGCTTGGCTCTGATTTCTTCTATGCGCTCCATCGCCTTGAGTGTAGCAGCGACGAGATTTCGATCGTACTTGACTGGTGCGTTTCTCTTCTTCGCAAATTGGGAGAGTAGCAGGTTCTGGTCGACGATCATTTCCTTGCCGTGCAGGGCTCGATGGGTCTTGGTCCACTTGAGTTTACGTGGTTGTCGCTTCATTTTGAAGTTCTTGTGGCATTTTGACCGGCAGAATCTGAAAGCTTTGGCATCATTGCGAACAAAGGTTATGCCCTTGGACGGGTAGACCGGCCGGGAGCAAAGATGGCAGTTTTCAATCCTACTCGGGGTCAGCAATTGTAGAGCAGGCTTCCAGTGTGACCAACCGCATGGTGACGACAGCGAACTGCAGATATGTATGAAAGAGGTTTCCAAGAGTGTCGACAATGAAGTTGCAGACTGTCTATGCAAAGAATTGTAGGCACAAAGTCGAAAAAGTTGCCCGCAAGAAAGTTGACAATTTTCCGACCATGTTCACCGAAGTTTAGCCGTGCCGAACCTTGAAATTCTTTGCCGCAGCGGCATCATCCCCATGCGCCTTCACTCAACTTCCAACTGCCATCAAGCCTTCCATACTCCTCACATCACAGACACCCATCACATTCATCGCCGGGGTCCCCTCAAACATATATCAATGGCATCGACAATAGCAGCCGGCATAGGCATAGCGACTGCCGCTTTCCTTGGTCGCGCCGGCCTCGTCGCCTTCCGCCGCTGGAAAAACCCCAACGCTGTCAGTGCTCTCGGCCGTCCCTTCTACAAAGGCGGCTTCGAATCAAAGATGACGCGAAAAGAAGCATCATTGATACTCGAGCTCAACGAGCGGACATTAGGGAGAGGGGATGTAGCAAAGGAGAAGATCAGGAAACACCATCGAAAGTTGATGTTGTTGAATCATCCGGATAGAGGAGGAAGCCCTTATCTCGCAACGAAGGTAAACGAGGCGAAGGAGTTGTTGGAGAAAGGTGGTCCATGATCAGGCCGGGGAAGGGAGGTTTGAAGACTTCTTTCGGGTCCGACCATTACATCCATGCTTTTTATCAACAACGAAAATTCTTTACAACATAGCGCGGCGTTCAGGGATGAACTTGAACCATTTGTGAAGCAAGACTGTATAATTACGGCATTGCGCCTTTTCTGGGTGCTACGACC